>JARHVA010006891.1:0-142500 GCA_037957365.1 Torreya grandis
TCTAAAAATTCTTAAATTAAAAGGTCTTTGCCCAATAAATATAATAAAACATAGTACAAACCAACCTATAAGACCAAAATTTACACTCAGACTAATAATAATGTTGGACCTTATAAAAAAATAAATGATTTACCCAGTATAAAGTTTAACTAGTCATTACTTCAAGTTACTTATTTACCTAATCATTTAGACCATATTAACATAATTTTAAATAATGGTGATCTTAAAAATGTTGTGGGTTTAAAGTAATAAATAATTAAAGAAGAATTTGAACATGTTTTTTATAGTATAATGTTCCACCTTCTAACTATATTCCACTACTTTATGCATCTATAAGTATTGTTGATAACATCATACATAATTTTTTTTTCCACATGATCCTAAATTAATATCATGCCTAAGTTTATGATTGATTAATTAATCATTCCATATGAAATAGATAATCATAAGCTTACATGATTTGACTCTCTTCAAACCAAGAGTTGTGGTAAGTTTCATGATAAAATCATTTAGATTGCTCAAGATGAAAAGATCATATGTATAAGTAATATTCAAATTATTTATATTCCAAATAAGTAATCTATGTTTATCAGAAAGGATTATTCTAAATGTATTGGCACTTTTATTGGTAAGGACATAAATTAGATCCTTATAGCTAATAAAATAACATTCATGCATAGAAAATATTGGAATAACATACCTATCGAACCCATTCTAACTAATGTGGCCTTTGATAAAACTAATATTAGATATTATGGAATCCTAAAATTAGATGAACTAAATCAACAACATGAAATAATTATTTATAAAGATTTTTTTTTGTCCTTATACTTTGATAAGGATTGTTCTCAACTCAGAAGTGGGGCTAATATTGTTGTTGTCTCTTCCATTAATATAATAGTTAGGTATGCTAATTAGTTGTCTTTTTAAAACATAGTTGGGTTTGAATCATCATGTCTTGGTATTGATAAATCAATTGAATTAAATATTAAAAAATATATTTTTGGTGATTTTTAACTAGTATTAGGGAGGTTAGAAAAAATTATAAAATGAATTAGTCCTATTTACATAAATATACACAAAAAGTATGGTTTCTTATAGAAAAATTTGAATATTTTAATTTGTATCATATACTTTGATAATTTAATGCATGTACTGATAAAATTGATGTTTATGCTTATGACTCAACTCGAAGTGAAGTTGAGCCTATTGTTGATTATACCTTTACTAAAAAAAATTAGATTAAAAATACATGATTTTGAAAATAGCTTTATTACTTTTACTATGAATAACACATTGACAATTTTATTCAAGTAAATAAATATGATAATAATGATTTTATTCTCAATTATGGTGATTATTTGTAGCTAAGGGAACAAATTTTCTCATGGTTTTGTTAGTATTGAGTCTATGTTTACTCTTTATGATCAACATAAAATATCTTGAATAGATGAACTTTCAAGAAAAATAATTTTTGAAACCATCCCAATAAACCTAAGTATTGAGGTAGATGTTAAGTGTGTTTTCTTAGGTATACATTATATATATAAAGAGAAAACATTATTTATCAAACTATTTTAGAAATTCATTAACATCTTTGACTAGTCTTAAAAATATATTAAGGGATATGATATGATAATTATCCAACATGACATTCTTATAAAGCCTAGTATAAATCTTGTTTGGAAAAAACCTTGCTAACTCAACCCCTTATTGGAAGACACCATCAAAATGAATTTAGAAAATAAGTTGGATTGTGGTGTCATATATCTAGTTAGATACTTTTATTGGGTACAAAATATTATCCCAGTACCAAAAAAGAATGGTGATATTTGTCTTTACATATATTTTAGAGGTTTAATTAATGCAAGTATTAAAGATAATTTTATTTTTCCAAACATAGAATATATTTTATAGTAGGTCACTAGTTATTGAATTATGTCTCTATTAGATGGATATTTTTATTATAGCTAATATTTTGTTAATCCTAAAGATAGACATAAAACCACCATTACTACATGAAGAGATACATTTTCCTTTAATATAGTCTTTTAGGTTGATTAGCATAGGTTTTGCCTTCTAAAGAGTAATGCATTTGCCTTTGATGACCTTATTGGTGTTATTATTTGGGTCTATCTATATGATATTATTATTCATTATAAAAAATGTAAAAAATATATTTATCACTTACGCTAATTTTTTATTAGGTTTATAAAGCTTGGTATATCACTTAAACCCAAGAAATATATTTTTGGAGTAACTGAAGGTAAACTACTTGATCATGTCAATTGTAAAGAATAATCTCTACTAATATAGATCTCATCAAATATATCAAAGACATACCTCCTCCTAAAGATCAATATGGTTTAATATATTTCATTAGTAAAATAAATCTTGTGTAAGTTTTTTTACTAATTTTGTTGATAAATATAATCCTCTATAGATTTTAATTAAGAAAAAATAGAATTATCTATGGGATACAAGAGCTGATGTAGCATTTGAAGATATTAAAAATGTAATTTCAAGTGCTCTTATCCTTGGGAAATCTAACATGAGTAAACCCTTTGTTTTATACATAGACATAAATGATAAATTTGTAGGTGTTATTAAATAATACAATCTAAATCATGAATAAAGAATGATAGGGTGCATGATTCAAATGATCACATATGTTGAAAGTAGGTATTCCCTAGTTAATTTTTTTTTCTCTCTTTAATTTTAACATTATAAAATTTTAAATATCTCTAAATGGGTAATAAAATTATTATGAAATCAAATGTACCTATTTTATCTTATTTATTTAAACAACCCATGATTGAATAGATTAGCTAAATGGATTTTTAGATTACAAGATATTGACATTCAAATTTAAACTTACAAAAATATTAAAGACAATGATCTAGTTAAACAACTTGTTGAAAATTCAATTTCAAATGTTGATGTATTAATTATTACTATTGATGATAAGTTGCATGTTAAACCTCATTTTCAAACCATAAAATCTATTTATATTGCTAATAAATTCAATATAAGTCTTGAAAAACAAGACTGAGACTATTTATTTCCCAAGATGATTGGTATCATGATCTTATTTTTTATTTTTAGAGCTAAGACTTCCCTGATTCATTAGATAAAAGGTAGTGAAGAGCTAATAGGTGACAAACATTAAAATTTTTCTTAATTAAAAACTTATTATTTTATATAAATAGAGATGAAGTTTTAATAAAAAATTTAAATCATGATCAAATTGACAAAGTTATTAGAACTTACCATGAGGGTAATTGTGGTGGAAATTTCATTGTAAAAACTACAACATAGAGAATTTTGTGTATTGGTTATTCTTGACCAAATTTATTCAAAGATGCTTTCCATTTGGTTTGATCTTGTATGCATTCTAATCTATTTACAAGAAGAGAAAGACTACCTATAATGCCTTTAAATCCTATCATTCTTAAAACCTTTTACTAAATGGGGCATTTATTTATTTTTAAAATTCACCCCCTATCTTTTATTGGCACATGTATATTATAACAACAATTGATTATTTTACTAAGTGGCGTAAATTTATATATCTTAAAAGTTTATTTATCTTTTAAATTATTTAATTCTTTAAAAATAAGATTTTTTCACATTTTAGTGTTTATTTTGAGATAATTTTAAAAAAGGTCCTCAATTTATTTAAAATGGGTAGATTGAATTCTTAGAAAGTTAGTTATTTATCTCTAGTAATTCATATAATAATTATCCTTAAGGGAATGGTCAAGCTAAATCAACTAATAAAAATATAATTAATAATCATGAAAAATATAATCACTATGTCATAGCCTTGTATAATCATGTAATTTGTAATGGTTGGTAGGAATAAACTTGAAGTCTAGTCGAAAGCCAATTTTGGCTAGAATTAGATGTCTAAAGTTTGCACTTATTTGGGAAGGCATTGCAAACTATAAGCACATTAACATCTTCTCAAAGAATGTAAAGGTCTTATATTCCCAATTCTCCAATGATGATTAATAAGCCTTATATGCCCCCCTCGAGGGAGCGATCGATAAATAAGGTCGACGATCGGTCCCTTAAAATAAGAAAAATTATGAGACCAAAATGGAAAGGGGGTGAAAAAGACTAGTTTTCCCATAGGTGATTATAATCAATGTCATAGTGAGTTATCTTAGTTGGGTAGATAAAAAGTATGTTTTGCCATATGTAGTTATAATCATTAACATAATGCAATAAAAAGATAATGATTTTCCCATAGGTGGTTATAATCATTAGCCAAATGATAAGGGTTAAAAGAGAATGATTTACTCAAAGGTGGTTATAATCATTAAAAGGAAAAATAATGATTTATATACAGGTAGTTATAATCATTAGAAAGGAAAATAATGATTTATCCATAGGTAATTATAAACATTAAAAGGGTGGTTATAATCATTAACAAGATAAAAACATGCCCTAGTTAGGTGAATAGAGATAATGATTTGCCCAAAGGTGGTTATAAGCATTATCATCATAAAAATGTTCCTTAGGTGGGCAGAATAATGATGATGATTTTCCCAAAGGTGGTTATGATAAGTAACATCCAAATAGATTAAAACATAATGATTTTCCCATAGAAAGTTATAATCACTTATTATGTGGTTGAGATGATACATAGTGATTTTCCCAAAGGTAATTATAATTATTGGTATTATGATGGGAGTAATATGATAGATTGGTATAGGAGGCTTACATACTAAATCCTTACTCATAGAGTAAGAGTAAGCTATGATAGAGGACAAATATGAATTTGGGCAACCTGCTAGTATGGAGATGCACATTCTAACTAGTAAGGATTAAAATTAATTCATGATTTAATTACTTTACATGTGGGGAATGATTTGAATTGACCAAGATTTTTTTAGGTGCCAAAGAGAAGTATCACAGTCACATTACTTTTAATATTTCCTAAGCTAATTTTTTATATAGCACATGATGGTATGCATCATGATAACTTATCTAAAATATGTATAAGGACTGAGACATGATCCAATAAACAATTAAAAATGATGCACCAATGATAAAAACCATGATGACAATGTTAACATATGAATATGTATGGAATTAAATATATTATACAAGGAATCACCAAATGGATGTAGATATACTAAGTTAAGGCATAATAATGAAAAAAAAACAAATAGACAAAAAAACAAACAAATAGAAAGACAAAACACTAAGAAACAAAAGTCATAAAACAAAATAAAAGAATGAGAACAAGAAGAAACAAACACAAAAAATGGTTAGTCAAAATGTTAGTGCAAATGATAGCATGACATAAATAAAATGATTTACATTTCCCCTAGGCTATAGGAAATAATGACATAAACAAAAGAAAATGATGGGAATATAATAAAAGGAAGGGGTAGCTGAGCTGACTCCAAATGCACTAGGAAAGTGGATGTTGCCTACATACTATCATGGATGCATGGTATAACATAAACTTCAGGCCAAATGTAGTTCTCCCAAGATCTAGGATAGAAGAAAAATGATGATCAAGAAAACATGATTGATGAAGTAGAGGAATATGTGAATGGTCTCACAAAATGGTGAGGGCATGAGATGAATCCTAGTGGTCATTAGTGTATCAAATTTGAATACATAATGCACAAAATATAAACTCATAAAATGGTGAGAGCATAAGGCTTAAGACAAAAAATATGGGTAAAACTAAATGACAAGTGGTTTCTTGTGAATTAGGTAGGGGTCCCAGAATCCTTAATGTAAAGAAGTGGTCAACTTGGCTATTTTTAGAATTTTCTACAAAATTTAAAAATGTTTTGGATTTTTTCAAGCATCTCAACTTGATCAATAATGATGAGATATTAAATAATCCAACCCACAAAATGGTCAATTTTTTCAAACTTAAAATTGCTCACTAAATAGCAAAAGCATAGCAAAGGGTGACTGATCTGATCTCAATGTGAATCAAACACTTCCTACATAGTCCCATTAGGACATCAAATCACTGTAGTTGCAATTTATAATGGAGGAATATAATTAGGTAGCAATAACTTATTAAAGTAGAAAAATGGCATAATACAACATAGGAATGGCAAGGTGGGATTTCAAGGCATGATAAAAGTGTTGTTCCTAATTCACCCATAGGTAGTTATAATTAGGAAACAATGACATAGGTCAATGATACTAATTTACCCATAGGCAGTTATAATTAGTATCATGATGTGAGACATTAATTTTACCAAATGCATTTATAATTAGGGACACTCAGAATGAAATGAAATAAGAAATGAAGGATGCAACTGCCAAACCACTATCATACTAGTCCAAAATACATCCTCTATCTAGAATACTGAATCAATTGCTAAAAATTGAGATAAATCCTCTCACTAAAGGTACCCAAAGAACAAATTAAATGAAACCAAGGTCAAAGGGTTTGGTAGGGAGGTTAAAAACAATTGTGGTCGATAGGAAAGGCATGGTATAATGGTATACAATATGACATTGTTCAAGGATGGTGATGTTATGACAATTGGATATAATGGTAAGAGGGTTTCCCCCAAGTAATAAGATAAGGTAAATGGTAGGGTGTGAAAAAATTAAAAGATTAATGGAAAATGTAAAAGGTAATGTAAATGGAAAGGCAAAGATGTGGTTCTATTTTTCTTATTGATGTGTAGATGTGCATCCTAATCAACATGTGATACAACTAGAATAGGCAAATGTTTAAATTTATAGCCCACACCCATTATAAATAACCACTCTATCAAGAACTTGATGCAAATTTGGACTATAATAATATTGTTGTGATGTTTATTGGTCATTGATTCTGTTTGCTTTAAACATCAAGGCAAGATGTCTTAGTAACCCCTAAAAAGGAAAGTGTGGATAGGGATGGTAAATATGGATAAATATTAGATGATAGGTCTGATTTGGAAATGAAATATAGGTCTAAAATAAATAAATGTATTATAATGGAATTTATAATTATTGGGAAACAAATGAAGATCATGATTTTTAGGCACATATAATATTGTTGATTTTGGATTCAACATAACTTTGTTTTTGGTGAGGCTAAAGAATTTTGAATATAATCTCGATAAGACCATCATATTTTTGTTGTTTTTTGGGATTGAGATTATCTACCATTTGATTATTCTATAGATTAGAATATGGATTGATTTTATCTTTAATAATGTCTTCATAAAGCAATGAAGAATTATTGTGCTCTTCTATTGGCACCTCAAAGAGGTTTTCAACAATGACAATGTATTGATTATCTAATAGTGCCTTCAAAAAGGTTTCACTAAGGAGCATTGAATTTTAAATTTGATTATCTTCTAGTACCTCAAACAATGTTTCACTAGAAGATGTTGAGTTTAGACTTTGATTTCCCCCTAACACCTATGAAAAGGTTTCACTAGGAGATTATTCTTATTTTGCATTAATATCATCTTGGTCCCCTTAATATTTTTCAATTGATATGTCACAATGGATGAAATTCAACAAGGTATGATTCTATCAGTCCCAATCAACACTTATGGGAGGTGGAATGTCAATATAATGGCTATGTTGGGTGGTGGTAATGGTATGTGGAATGGAAAGATGTAGTACAATACTTGTACAAGATAATAGGATAATTTATGTTAAATCTAAAGTAATCATCCTAAAAAATTATGGAAGGACCAAAATATATTCAAATTGATCTACAAGTCATGCATAACCAATTTTTTAACAACCATAGATGTATTCTAATTCTAATTCTGGTTCTAACTCAAGGGACTTTGAATCTAATGTTGAGATTGACATCGATTATACTTCTTATGCTAAATATGATGTCAACTCAAGAATATAACCTAAATTAAATATTAATTCTTCATATAATGTGGATACTTCTATGATGTTGTCTTGTTTAATGTTTGGTATTGGATAAGTAACAACGTATGATGACATAATGGGCTCCAAAGAGACTCATTTGTCAAAGTGAGACTCCTCAATTAGGGGAAAATGGTCAAAAGACAATTCCACAAAGATTGGCTTACCAAAGGGAGGCTCTTTAAAAATATAACAATGGTTGAGATAAAAATTTACCCAAAGATAGTTATAATCATTAAGAAGTGACTCAGTAAAGACTGGCTTATCAGAGTAAGCCTCTCAATAATAGGGATAGTATCAAAAGGTGATTCATCATATGTTTAATCATAAAAAATAGGTGTTTCAATAAATACATCATGGATTAGTTGGTTCTCTTGGCCTTGGTGTAAAAGTAGTAGTAAAATATTAGTTTTGAACACATCTTGGTCTTCAAATTATTGGCTCTGTTGGAGAGGTAATGATCGGCTCGGTTGTGTCTTGATAATTAGTATGGATTTGATAAAGTTGGAGAATGTTGGTAATGGATTAAGTAGGATCAGTGGTTTTAAAATGATATCTTTGTAAATAGGCTCATCTATGATGGGATTAATAAAGGCTAGTTGTTAGTCTAGGATAATACCTATGACTTGTCTTATTGTAATTACACAACCTTGTTGGGATAACGAGCTACCATAATTGGAAGGGCTTGAAATGGTAATGGAAGGGAATTATGAATCTTGTTTTATAACACAAGCCAAAGGATAAGGTCATGAAAAGGTAATGGTAGGGATTTATGAAGCTTAGTTGCTATGATGAGCTAAAGGACAAGGTCCTAGAATGGTAATGGTAAGGCATTGGGAAGCTTGGTTGTTGTTGTTAGCCAAAAGGATGAGGTCATGGAATGGTAATGGTAGGGCATTATGAAGCCTAGTTTCTATTGTGATCTAAAGGATGAGGTCCTGGGATGGTAATCATTAGATGTTATATATCTTAGTTACTCACATAATCTAAAGGAGGATTAATGGTATAGGTAGGAGATTAGGTACCATTAGCATTGAAAGGGTGAATGTGGTGCATTAATTAGCCCACATAAATTATCACCAGATACTATGATTAAAGATCTTGGATTTTTTCTCCAAATTGAGTATTGTAAGGAGGATAAGGATCCATCTCATAAAATACATCATCACCATAGGGGTCTTAAACAAAGTCATCTTGTGATACCATATTATCATAACCTAGATTTTATATACACATAATATTTTAAAAATTTATCAATTAATAATGCTTTATATCTTGCAAGAACCCATTGAGTTTTAATCTCTCTGAGTGCACACCTTAAGGGGTGTACTAGGAAATGGGTGGGTAAACCATTGGTGCTTCATAGGATTGTTGTCCCTTATTACCACTTGATATATACACACTTGTCTCCTAAAACCATTCCCTTAAGATTTGCCTCTTATTTTTCATCTTCCTCTAGTCATTTACCAATATCATTTAGCCCTTACCTAACCTAAAACCCTTTTTTATATTTTATGTTACATAATCATCCCCATTTACCTTGTATTCTTATTGACAAAACTTATTAGGGTCTAGGTTGGATCTTGGTAGACCTAGTTTGTTTTTGCCAATTATGATACTAGGTCAACTAGGTTGACCTTATTAGCCTACACTTTTAGAAGTATTTAGGGTTAGATAAACTTATATAAACACATCCATTTCAAAATTATTAGATAGACAATAAGAGTTAATTATTCATTTGCACTTTTTTACAATCTTCTCTTCCACCATTCTACTTCAGGATTCTTATCTTAGGCTTTATAATTATATAAAAATCTTGTCTTTTGGATAAGTATTAGATGCTTTGGCCTTTCTTCATGATCATTACAAACCATAACAAACTCTTGTGAAGCACCTTTGGCTAAGGGAGAGATTGAGTCTCGATGGGTTCATCTTCATGGTAAGTATCTCTAACTTTGCTCCTCTCTTTAGTAGATATAAGTATCATAAGTAATGACTTTTAAATATATTGGTCTATCTATAAATTAGGGTTTTACATATACATAGATTAATTAGGATTATCTTGTTTATTTTTATTTTTATGTTTTCTAACCCCATATTATGCCAAAAGCTTTGGTGAGTACTAGATTAGACTTTTACTTTATTTGTTATTAGTTTAGTGAATATGAAAACATAGGACCTAATTAGGGTTATTACTTATTTTTGATTGATTGGAGGATTTAGAACCCTCCCTAATGATATTATTGTGGTAAGAGATCCATTGGATATGTCTAGTGGATCCATATTGGTCATGACCCTAATTATCTAATGTATCCCCAATTGGAAGTGTAAGTAGGATTTATCTTTTCTAAGTTAGGATTGATTTATAGATATATTTCATTTACCATTGTATAAATTTTGATGAACATGACATGAATCTAACCCTTGCAGGTTTTATTTCATGATTTTTTAATATCATCTTATTATTTTTATGTATTTATGATACTGTATCAAACCAGTTAGTATAGTTATAACTTTATGTGTGCAGGTTTAACACATAGTCACATTAAAATGACTATATTATATTTATGTAGGTATTCATTAAATATAAGTTACTAGATTGAATAGGTCAACACAATACTCTTTTTTAGTCCTAAATAAAAAAATAGGTTGAATAGGTCGACTTAGTCTCTCTACCTACATCCAAATCAACAAACTAGGTCGAATATGTTAAATTAGTCTCTCTCTATCAATATTTAGATAAAAAAACTAGGTTAAACAAGTTAACCTAATCACCTTATCCTTATTTAACACATAGGGTTTTTCATAATTAGGTTGAACTAATTGACTTAGTTTTTAGAATTTAAAAGCAATATTTAAGGCACTTTAGCACAAAATTTACAATCCTAATCATCTTCCAACCCACCAAGGTTCCTCTCTCTCTATCACTTTAGTAATTAATTCTAGTTATATTTTATGCAAGTTAGAAATATTTAAAAATATAAACCTATAATAGACTAATTCAACCTGGTTGACTTAGTTATATATCCTATCTTCTATCTAAAATATTGAGTCAACGTAGTTGACTCTATTCTTATAGAGTCTTACTTCTATAGAATAGTAGAAAAATAATCAAATATATTATATACTATTTTCATATAGCGTCAACTAAACCAATTCTATACTATTATAAATTTTGGAATTAACAACTATTTACTAATAATTAATTCACACTTTCATTTCTAGCTATTTGCATACTTAGAGTAACTCACATAGTCTAAATAGATGATTTTTAAAATTACCATTTAGTTACATTATTTTTATCTTTGTCTAACACTACCAAATCACATAATATTAAAAATACATTTAATAATTATCTTCACAAGGCCTACCTACATGGATTTCATCACTAAGGGGGAAGCCGACTTGGTTTTCTAGCCAAGTATAAACACATGGTTAATGATATATATTGGAAAAACACCTGACACTCTTATCACTATGGGATGTTAAGTGAGGGGGTAGGCCCCAATACCAAACCAGTACCATTACCAACATAGATCCATTTTATCATAAACATCCTAAAACTATCCATAGATTACTTTATAGTTCCTTATTTTCAGCCAAGTTTCCTATCACACTTAAAACAACACTTTCTAATAATCTAATAACACACACAGGAGAATCACTTAGTTAGAATTTAATTTTTATTTGAAAACTTTATATTTGATAATTATGTGTTGTATTTCAAAAAAAATCATTGACCAATGTTGGTGAAAGGTTTTATGTTATGTGACCAAATTATATCACTCATATTGATCCAATTATTTGTGTGTTTACTTCCATTTTTTGATTCAATTATATTACAAAATTTTACCCTATTTCAGAACACTATCATTATGTTTAATATGATATCTTATAGATTTTATATTTCTTCCTACCAATAGTACATAATTGACCAACATCACTATGTTTCTTATCTATCTATTCTAATCTCTATCCATTGGTACATAGTTGACCCAGCCAACTCTGTACTCTTCTTATCCCCTTTTCAATAGTTATTTGTCGACCTAGTTGACCTTGTGTTTGATTACTACCCTTGATATTATATCTAGCCTATTTGGTTCTCTATCTAGATGACTTAGTTCTCTATGCATGATTTCTCTTTCTTCTTACTTAAACTTTTATTTCTTTCCTCAAAGCATCATGAAATCCCCTATCAAAATCTTGTTAGACAACCTGAATCCATTTAGACACAATATGGGGTGTTCTTTTCCTCTTATTTTTGTTTGTATTTTATTCCTATCTATATCCTTTGGGGCATCTTATGATACCTACCCACATATCATTTCAGCCTTTTGGGCATCTTGTGATGCTCATCCCTACATCCAATTACCCATTAGGGCATTTATGATACCCACTCTTATTATACATGGCATGATACCAAACTAAATCAAATTCAAGAAACCTTTTGAGACACAAGATTTTCTCTCACATGCTAATCCTTGATATAGATGTTAGCTTATATCCTTCCCTTATTTTTATACTTTATATCTACTATCTATTTAATAATTTTTATAGGATACTTACATGGGTCTCACCCTCTAGAATACTTCTCTTTTCACAAACCTTAGTCCTTCCTTTTAGTATTTTGGTTTCCCTTTTATCATGAGTTACATTGTAAAAATGTGGATATGACCCAGTCTTCCTCATGATTTCCTTTTACCCTAATTGTTTTCTTGATTTTCAATACTTTTTATCACACCCTTGGGTTTATATTTTGTGATTTATAGTGTAAGACCATGGATAGGACTTGGCCTTCTTCACAAATATCATATTTATTTATTTATTTATTTATACTTCACATGATTTTGGCACCCCTTGGGTTTCTCTTTTATGAGTTATAGTGTAAGACCATGAATATGAAATGACCTTCCTCATAAAATCACCATATTTCATTCCCTATATAGAATTTGTTTTGTAATGGTTATGAGTTTTTTTATCTTTGTTCTAAAATTTAGATTTTGCTTATTTTTATAGATGAAATTTACACAACAATCTATATTATCATATTTTCCTCCATTTACCTCATTCTTATGATAAGGAATCACACTTTTCTATCATTTTATCACTTTTTTCCCCTTTATCTCATTTTTTATGATTTAAAGAAATTCAAAAATTTTCATGTTTCTTTCCTCTTAATTTTATTTCCTTTCACTCCACATTGGATAAAACAAGGTCAAAGTCAAGATAGAATTTTTATTTCACCAAAATTTATGAGCCTCTTGGATACCATGCTCTCTAAGATCTCTCTGTTAGCAATCAAGTCCAAAGTATTCAAATAAATTATCTTTAACACCCATGTTTGGTTTTTTAAATTTATATGGAGGATGAATAAAAAAATCCATCTAGAAAGTTAAAATCCAAATCATTTTAAACAAAAGGAAATGATATACAAAAGGAAATATATAAATTTCAAAATTTAAAATCACACAAAAAGACATAATTACAAGCACATCTCTTATCTCTAACTAAATCTCAAACTCTAGAGTTGGCCTCATAATAGAGCTGAGGTCCATTGGGGTGTGGTAGACTAGTCTATTAGAATGGAATAATTAAAAAAACTTTATGGTGCTACCTACTTTCTTATGCAAGTACCCAATCTTCATAATAGATTGATGGTTTTATAAGGGGTCATGAGGAATGAGGAACACATTGTGGCAATGTAGGTGTTGACCATTTTTTGCCCAATAGGGAAAAAATTGGTTCCCTTCTTCCCCTACTATTCTAGGCCAATTCATTTTTTATTTTTCACAAGTCCAAGAATTTATACGAACTCTGCAGGTCTATTTCTATGGACTCTGCAGGTCCATTTCTATGGACTCTACAGAGCTTAGTTTTTTACGGACTCTGTAGATTTCTACAGACTTCACAATTTTTTCTATGGACTTCACAAGTTTTTCTATGGACTCTGTAGGTTAATCTTTTGGTAGATGAAGAACCAATTTAGAGAGTGCAAGGTTTTACAAGGCTTATTCAAGCTCTTGTCTAAATAAATTCACAAGGAAGGTTGGCATTGTTGAACCATTGAACCATTGAACCGATTCAATGCCTTGGTTCAATGCCTTGGTTCAATGGATTGGTTCAACCACTTGGTTAAATCAGTAGGTTCATCACTCAAGTTCAATGCCTTGGTTCAATTGGCTTAGTTTAATCAATTAGTTCATTGGCAAGTTCATCAGCTTGGTTCAATGTGTTGGTTCAACACCTTGGTTCAATCGCTTCGGTTCAAACAGATGGTTTAATCACTTAGTTCATTAAATGGTTTAATGAGATTGGTTCAAATGCTCAGTTCAAAGGCTTAGCATGCAGTGTTGAACCATTGAACCATTTCAATGGATTGGTTTAATGGTTGGTTCAAGCGAACGGTTTAAAGGCTTGGTTCAAGTGAATGGCGCGTAATGTTGAATCATTGAACCTTTGAACCATTTTTTGTTCAATGGGTTGGTTCAATGGCTTGGTTCAAGGGAGCATCCTAAAGCTGAAGGGCAAGTTCCCTTGTGGAGGGTAGTTCTGAGTCCAAAAGCCCTTGCAGAGGGTAAGAAGCATTTCAAAGGGAAGATAGCCGCAAAGGGTAAGTTTTCTAGATTTTTATTTAGTCATGAATTCTTGTAGACTTTTTATCTGAAGGAATTCCTTCAGACAAAAAGTCTGAAGAAATTTAGAAAAGGGCCATGACACAAAACCTGAGAAAATACTCCAAAGGAAAGGAAGCGAGTGTGAGATCATTCTTACAGACATTTTGTCCATGGGAAAAGAGGCTAAAAGAAAATCCTGACCAAGGAGGACAAAAGCCTGCAAAGTAGAAGAGCCAAAGCAAGAAGAGACCTGATGAAATTTGCCAAAGATGGTGATGTATTGAAAGCCATCAATTTTAAGGAGATGGACTAGCCATTGGGTATTCAATTTCAAGGTGATGGCTACGCGAACGTCAATTTTAAGACTATGAAATAGCTATTTGCTTTTGAATTACCTGAGCACCAACCATGAAAAGAGCCCAAGGAATGCAATGACCTACCATAAGATCACCCCCGAGGGTTGAAAGAGCAAAAGGAGACAAAACTAGGATGAGACAAAGTGCATAAAAAGAAAAAGCATCCAAGTGGCAAGAGGAGATGTCAACTCAGGGATTTATTCCTGCAATTGGAATGACGCTTTCCAGGCAGTCACCAAATAGCAAAAACAATAAACAAGATACGTAAATGCCTTGAAGGGAGTAGTTTTTTCATAGAGAAAAAGTGTGACTTACAATTCCTCATCAAGGTTGGGATGCCAAAGTTAAAGCAGGAGCTGACAATCAGATAGATTCCTCTTCCTAAGGTTCAAAACGCACACGGGCCACTTGAAAAAAGAGTGCCAAAATCTTTCCCAGGAAGTGCCAAGTTCTCTTACTCTTTCTATATATTGTAAAAATTATCATTTGAGAAGGATCCACTCTCTTAGCCTTAAGGCAAAACTTTGGCCAAAAATCTTTCAGGCTTGTAAGGCAGAGCTACCAGATTTTACCTTAAATCAGGACTTAACATTTTTACCTCCATCTGGACTTGCACTTTAAAGTATATGTCTATTTTATTCTTTTGTGTTAAGTCATTATCTTTCATGCTTTTCATAGATCAATTACATCATGTCTAGTGCATTATGAAGTCTCCTTTCTGTAGGTTTGCCAGAAGTGTCTATAGAAAGAATATAGGTGCCTATGAATAGGCTATCAAAGTGTGTCCTAGAACACCTTTAATAGTTCCTTCCTCCCTATACTTCCATGGACCCCTAGCTGAATTTTATAGAAGAGCTTTTGAATTTAGATGAAGTGTATGGGCACTTCTTTTTGGTGAAAAGTGTATATTCAGGTTGGGTGGGTCAACCTTTTTTGGTGTACCACCTTTTCATTTTTTAGGCTTAGGTTCTATTTTTTTAGCATCTCTCTCTCCCTTTTCATCCCCCCCCCATTTTTTCATTTTATTTGTTAGCAGTAGGAGAAAATAGGGCCTAAAAGATAGATCAGAGGGAGCTAGCCCTTATCTAGAGACTCTCCCCTCTAGCTTTGCCGGTCCCATAGGTGAGAGGGGAGTTTCCATTGTTGTGTGTGGAAAGGTAAGAGCTCAGCCTCTTACCCCAAGTGCAATCCACTGCATCAATAGTTTTTGGCACACATGGTGGGACCAACTAGGATAGGTTTTGTCTAAAGAGTTGAAGAATTTTTGTTGTGTTCTTTAACCAAGAAGCCTTTAGAGGCTTTTGCATCAACACCAATGGCGACTCTAAGTTGAATTAGTTGGTTAAGTGGTCCAGGTGCCATCAAAAATCTTATTTTTGTATGTATAATTCCTTTACACAAAATCATGGACCTTGTATTCCTTCATATGACTTCGATCAGACTCAGAATTTTCATGCAATCACCTCAAGAAGCCCTCCTAGTTGCCCTTCAATGATAAGGGAGGTGGCATTGGAGTTTGAGAAGTAGGTAATGGAAATTGATAGATTGGATGAGCAATATGATTATTAACAAGAGCTGATGTATAAAGAAGCATGTTTATTTAGGCAAGCTCAAGCTTTACAGTCCATGGAGGAGGAGGTAGCAAAATGGAAGAATCCATTCATTCAAGGTAGTTAGCCTTGCATTCCCCCTCCTATCCTAAAGAAATCCCCCTCTTGTGCACCAAATCATTTCTATCAGATGGCACTTTCTCACTCCAGCTCATCTGATACATCAATCAACCCTACTCTTGACCCCATACACCTAGCCTTCAAGCATCAAAGGGAACTAGAATAACCTCCCATGAAGATGAACCTTCTAAATTCCTTAGATTGTGAATCTTCCTTTGAGGGGAGCATTATGAACCAACACATCTCTCTTGAAATTGCTCCTACTCAACATGATGATGCTGGTGACCTCCAAGAAAGACTCTTTTAGGATAATCTAGCCAAACAAATTGAAGATTTAGAGGATAGGATGAGACTGCTTCATGAAAGAGAGATGAAACCTTCAGACCTTGTGGAGGAGCTCCAGGACCTTGGAGAAAACAAAGTTGTTGCCTATTCACAGGAGCAAAATTCCAATTTCAAGATCCTAAATTGGAAGCAAATAGTATAATCATGGGGCAAGAAGGAGGAGAAGAAATTTTTTGTTCAAAACCTTAAAGAAGATGAGGCTACTCCTACTCATGATAATGTTAGTGACGTCCAATAAAGGTGCTTCCAAGAGGATATGGCCAAAAGAATTGCAGAGTTGGAATCTAAAGAGAGATTCCTCAGCCAGTGTGTGATGGATGATTCAGACCCAACAACACATTCCATGTCTAAACACACCCCACTTATACATTTCCAAGAGAGATATCAGGCCACACCTAATATTGATGAAGTGCTAATCAAATGGAAAGAGGATAATCATTCTATTCTAGCTCAAGGATTGCCTCCTCTTCCACATGGTTTTCCCACTTCACCCCTTCTCAAGGAGGAACCTATTTTGCAGGAGGTGAGTGAGGAGTAGAAGATCCAATATGTAGTTTTTGAGGAGGCTATCATGAGTGACAACAAAGAATAAATCATCATTGATGCTCTTTGTGAAGACCTCATCAGCAATGGAGAAGACACAGGGCATGCATATATGTAGATGTTCCAACAATACGAGGAACATAAGCATGGTAAGTTCTCTTCCCCTTTGTTTGATGAACTTCCTTGTTGCTTCGATGAGGAAGATGACTATGCCAAGGATCTTGAGTTGGAGGAAGATTAGGAGAATATATTTGAACATCTAGAGATCCTAATCTTTGAGGAGGAAAAGGAAAGGTCTATCTTCCTTGAGGAAAGCCTTGAAGAAGAAAGTTTTGAATAGAGAGGTGATGTTCTGTGGGATGAGAAATCAGTTTTTAATTCCATTTTAGACATCATCACCATCACCCTTCTTCAAAAATTCCAAGAAGAAGTAGAGGATGAGTCTGATAAAGTCTTCAATGAAGCAAAAGGAAACGGGTCAGACCATGATGCACTGCAAGGGACCTATACATAGCAAAGGGCTTATAGTGATGAGCCAACAGCCATTGATTTTTTGGTGAAATGCACCAGCATGAAGGACCAGCATTCAACAAGATTTTAGGAACAAATAAAGTACATATATGTTGGAAGCATGTTTGAATTTGATCCACTTAGATACCAACCAATCCACGTGATAGGCAAGAGGAGCAGGTCACCAAATCTCCTTTTCATTCAGCCACTTGTCTGGCACTATAAGTTTCCTTGCCAAGAAGGAGACTTAAGAAGTTTTCCCTTTGATCCAGGAGGGAAGCAAATGTACCTAGTTAGTTGTATATAGTAGTTATTTTCAATTTCTTTTCCTACTTTCCCTAAGTGCAGTTTGCACAAGTAGTGTTTTTAGTCTTGTGTGTGCTTTCCCTTGTATCTGGGGTAAAAAGCTTCATGTTTGATTCTTAGATCTTTTGGGGCTATTGATAATTTTCTTCAAAGCTACATTCTAACTCCATGCCCAATGGACTATAAGGCAATTGGTCTCTAAGCATAACAGGGATGCTTCCCTTGGGAGTTGCTAATTTTTTGACCATTTTTTGCCTAATAGGGCAAAAATTGGTTCCCTTCTTCCCTTGTTATTCTAGGCCAATTCATTTTTGATTTTGCACAAGTCCAAGAATTTCTACGGACTCTGTAGGTCTATTTCTATGGAATCTATAGGTCCATTTCTATGGACTCTGTAGGTCCATTTCTATGGACTCTACAGAGTGTGGTTTTCTATGGACTCTATAGCTTTCTATGGACTTCACAAGTTTTTCTACAGACTCTGTAGGTTAGTATTTTGGTGGATGAAGAACTAGTTTAGAGAGTGCAAGGTTTTACAAGGCTTTTTTAGGCTCTTGTCTAAATAAATTCACAAGGAAGGTTGACATTGTTGAACCATTGAACCGGTTTAATGGCTTGGTTCAACACCTTAGTTCAATAGATTAGTTCAACCACTTGGTTAAATCAGTAGGTTCATCGCTCAAGTTTAATGCCTTGGTTCAATCACTTTGGTTCAAATGGATGGTTCAATCACTCGGTTCATCAGATGGTTCAATGAGCTTGGTTGAAATGCTTAATTCAAAGGCTTGATGCGCAGTGTTGAACTATTGAACTGGTTCAATGGATTGGTTCAACTGTTGGTTCAAGTGAATGGTTCAAAGGCTTGGTTCAAGAGAATGGTGCGCAGTGCTGAATTGTTGAACTGTTGAACCATTTTTGGTTCAATGGGTTGGTTTAATGGTTTGGTTCAAGGAAGCATCCTAAAGCTAAAGGGCAAGTGCCCTTGTAGAGGGTAGTTTTGAGTCCAAAAGCCCTTGCAGAGGGAAGGAACCATTTCAAAGGGAATATAGATGCAAAAGGTAAGTTTTATAGATTTTTGTTTAGTCATGAATTCTTCCAGACTTTTTGTCCAAAGGAATTCCTTCAGATAAAAAGTTTGAAGAAATTCAAAAAAGGGCTACGACACAAAACCTGAGAAAATACTCCAAAGGAAAGGAAGTGAGCATGAGATCATTCTTGCGGACATTTTATCCATGGGAAAAGAGGCTAAAAGAAAAGCCCAACCAAGGAGGACAAAAGCCCATGAAGTAGAAGAGTTGAAGTAGGAAGAGACCTGACATAATTTGCCAAAGACGGTGATGTCCCAAAAGTCATCAATTTTAAGGAGACAGACTAGCCGTTGGGTATTCAATTTCGAGGTGATGGCTGCATGAACATCAATGTTAAGATAGTGAAATAACCATTTACTTTTGAATGGCCTGAGCACCAACCATGAAAAGAGCCCAAGGAATACAATGACCCACTAGAAGATCACCCCTGAGGGTTGAAAGAGCAGAAGGAGACAAAACTAGGATGAGACAAGGTGCATAAAAAGATAAAGCATCTAAGTGGAAAGAGGAGATGTCAACTCAGGGATTTATTCCTATAGTTGGAACATCACTTGCTAGGTGGTCACCAAATGGTGCAAACAGTAGACAAGCTATGTAAATGACTTGAAGGGAGTAGTTTATTCATAGAGAAAAAGTGTGACTTACAGTTCCTCATTAAGGTTGGGATGCCAAAGTCAAAGCAGGAGCTGATAATTAGACAGCTTCCTCTTCCCAAGGTTCAGAACGCACATGGGCCACTTGAAAAAAGAGAGCCAAAATCTTTCCCAAGAAGCACCAAGTTCTCTTCCTCTTTCTATATATTGTAAAAATTCTCATTTGAGAAGGATCCACTCTCTTAGCCTTAAGACAAAACTCTACCCAAAAATCTCTCGAGCTTGTAAGGCAGAGCTGCCAGATTTTACCTTAAATTAGGACTTAGCATTTTTACCACCATCTGGACTTGAACTTTAAAGTATATGTCTATTTTCTTCTTTTGTGTTAAGTCATTGTCTTTCATGCTTTTCACATATCGATTACAACATGTTCAGTGCATTGTGAAGTCTCCTTTCTGCAAGTCTACTAGAAGTGCCTACAGAAAGAATATAGGTGCCTGTGAATAGGCTGTCAAAGTGTGTCTTAGAACACCTTTGCTAGTTCCTTCCTCCCTGTACTTCCACGGACCCCTAGCTGACTATTGCAAAAGAGCTTTCAACTTTAGATGAAGTGTATGGGTGCTTATTTTTGGTGAAAAGTGTATATTCAGGTTGGGTGGGTCAACCTTTTTTGGTGTATCACCTTTTCATTTTTTAGGATTAGGTTCTATTTTTTTAGCATCTCTCTCTCCCTTTTCATCCCCCACCTTTTTTTCATTTTATTTATTAGCAGTAGGAGAAACCATGGCCTAAAAGATACATCAGATGGAGCTAGCCCTTATCTAGAGACTCTCCCCTCTAGCTTCACTGGTCTCATAGGTGAGAGGGGAGTTTCCATTGTTGCATGTGGAAAGGCATGAGCTCGGCCTCCTGCCCCTGGTGCAATCCACTGCATCAACAGTAGGTCTATTTTAATTTTCATGCATATAAAATTCATGGGATGATCTACATACTTTATTTATTTACCCAAGAGTTGTGTGGCTAAGAGAAGTTCTTTAGAGTCCTTAAGGTCGACAGTCCTCTTGTTTCGATAAACCTAATTTGAGTGTTTTGACTTTGATAAAGAATTTCTCTACCTTGGTTTTTATTTAATTCTCTCTTCCACCCATTTCATTTCCCCCCTTGATAGTCACATGTGATTCTAAATATATTTACATTTCTTATATATTCCCTCTTATTCACATCTCAAAAACATGCTAGCACTACTTTGTTTTAGTTTTATCTATCCTTAGAATGAAAAAATATGTTTGAGTGACTATGGGTTACTTTTTTTACACCTTGGCACTAAATTTCTAGATGTGCCTTGATTTATTTTACCATTTTTTATTGTTGTACCACCATATTTATGGACCCCTAAGTCCATTTCTCATTTCCAATACTTTTTCCATTATTGAGTGAGGTTGGCTTGTTACTTATCACTCACCAATGTTGTTTTACTTTTATGACCTTTTTTCATTGATGATTGAGTAAGGATTATTAATTCTCACTCCTCAATGTTGTTTCATACTTTTTTTCTTATCCATATTTATTTAAGTAATGATTGCTACAATTTTTACATTGATGTTTGATTACCATCCTTTTTGTGTCCTTGGTTTGATTTGGTGAGTTTGCCTTTCTTTCTCAAGGTTTGCTTGGTTGAGTTTTTTGGCCTTTAGTAACCTTGGATTTTTGGTTACCTGATTTAATCTAAATGTTAGTTTGGTCATTTGGTCTAACATAGCACTTATCACCTCAACATGCCAAAATTTGAAGTACATCCCATCCACATAGCATTAGTTATCTTGGCTTTCCAACATTTATTTATTTTTTCTCTTTAGTTTTATATCCTTGGGTTTGTTGAAAGCAATCTCTATGCCCTCCATGATAAAAAATACAAACATAATACATAACCATCCAAAAATAAAGGTAAGTCAAGGTATGCATTAATTTTAATTTTTTAATTATTTCCCTTTCCATCATTTACTTTCAATTATTTTTGCTTTAAAATGTTATAATTTTTTTAGCTTCAATATTGTGTGTTACTATGTTCTCTCTTAAAGAACTATCCCCTATTGCACTTAAATGACACATGATGAGATTCAAGTGGGGAATATGTATACACATAATATTTTCAAACTTTATCAGTTACTGATGCTTTCTATTTTATAAGAACCTATTGAGTCTTAATTTATCTGAGTGCATGCCTTAAGGGGTGCATCAAGAAAGGGGTGGGAAAACCATTAGTGCTTCATATATTTTTTTCTCTTATTACCACTTGATATCTACATACTTGTCTCCTAAAACCATTCCCCTAAGCTTTTCCTCCTATTTTCACCCTCCTCTAGTCATTTACCACTCTCATTTAGCCCTTCCCTAACATAAAATCCTTTTGGATATTTTAATTTACATAGCCCCATCGACCTTGTATTCTTATTGACAAAACTTATTAGGGTTTATTTTGGCCCTAATAAACCTAGTCCATGACCTAGTTTCTTTTTGTTAATTATGATACTAGGTCAAATAGGTTGACCTTGTTAGCCCAAACTTTTAGAAGGGTTTTGGGTTATATCTACCTATATAAACACATCCATTTTTCCATTTTTAGAGAGACAATAAGAGTTAATTATTCATTTGCTTATTTACAATTTGATCTTCCACCATTATACTTGAAGAGTCTTAGCTTAGGGTTTCTACTTAGAGAAGAATCTTATCTTGTGGAGAAGTCTTGGATGTATTGGCCCTTTTTAGTGATCCTTAAAAATCAAAACAATCTATTATGAAACACCTTTGGACAAGGGAGAGATTGAGTCTCAATGGGTTCATCTTTAAGATAAGTATCTCTAACTTTTCTCCTCTCTTTAGTAGATAAAAGTAACATAAGTAACAACTTTTGAATATATTACTCTCTCCATGCATTAGGGTTTTACCTATACATAGATTAAATAGGATTCTCTTATGCATGTTTATATTTATGTTTACTAACCCACTTTTATGCTAAAATCTTCGGTGATCACTAGATTAAACTTTTACTTTACTTGTTATTAGTTTAGTGAATATGAGAACATAGGACCTAGTTAGGGTTATTGCATAGTTTTGATTGATTAAAGGATTTGGAACCCTCCCTAGCGATATTATTATGGTAAGAGGTCCCTTGGATAGGTTCAGTGGATCTATATTAGTCATGAACCTGATTATCTAACGTATCTTCAATTATAAATGTAAGTATGATTTATCTTCTCCAAGCTAGGATTGATTTATAGATCTACTACATTTCTCATTACATACATTCTAGTGAACCTGACATGAATCTAACCCTTAAAGGTTTTCTTTCATGCTTTATTTTATATCATCTTATTATTTCTAGATATTTATGATATTATATTAAACCATTTGGTATAGTTCTAACTTTATGTGTGCATGTTTAACACATAGTCACATCAAAATAAATTTGTTCTTTCTATGTAGGTCTTCCTTAGATATAGGTTACTAGATCTAATAGGTCAACACAATATTCTTCTTCAATCCCAAATAAAAAACTAGGTCAAACAGGTCAACTTAGTCTCTCTACCTGTATCTAGATCAATACACTGGGTTGAATAGGTTGAATTAGTCTCTCTTCTAACGTTTATATCAATAAACTAGGTTTAAAAAGTTAATGTATTCATCTTATCCTTCTTCAACACAAGGTTTTTCATAATTAGGTCAAACCAATAGACTTAGTTTATAAAATTTAAAAACAACATTCAAGGTACTTCAACACAAAATTTTCAATCCTAATCATCTTCCAACCCATCAAAATTCCTCTCTTTCTCTCTCTTCACTTTATTACTTATTTCTAATTCTATTTATATAAGTTAGTAGTCTTTAAAATTGTAACCCTAAAACAAACTAAATTGACCTGGTCAACTTAATTTTGTATCCTATCTTTTGTCTAAAAGATTGAATCATCCTAGTTGACTCTATTCTTAAAGACTCTTGCTTCCATAGAATAGTATAGACCCATTTTAATCTATTCTCTACTGTTTATATTCAATGTCATCTGAACTAACTCTGTACTATTCTAAATTTGGGGATAAATAACTATTTGCTAGTAATTAATTCACACATTGATTTTTAGCTATTTACATGCTTAAAGTAACTCACATAGTCTATATAGATGGTTTTTAAAATTACCATTTAGTTACACTATTTTTATATTTTAAACACATTACCAAATCACATAATATTCAAAATGCATTTAACACTGATCTTCTCAAAGCTTACCTACTTAGATTTTATCACCAAGGGGGAAGCTGACTTGGATTTCTGGCCAATTATAAACACATGGTTAATGGTATATATTGGTTAAATAACCTGATACCCTTATCATTGAAAAATTATGAAGTGATGAGGTAGGCACTATTATCAATCCATTAACATTACCAACATAGATCCCTTTCAGCCTAAACATCTTGAAACCAACCATAAATTACTTTCTAGTTCCTTATTTTTGGCCAACTTTCCTATCACACTTAAAATAATACTTTCTAATAATATAATAACACACAAGAGGACCACTTAGTTATAATTTAATTTTAGTTTATTTCTTTCTCTCTGATAATTATGTGTTGTATTGAAAAAAATTACATTGGCAAGCATTGGTACAGGTTTTATGCCATGTGCCCCAATTGGATCACTCACATTGATCTAGTTGTTTGTGTGTTTACTTCCATTTCTTGATTTAATTATATTGAAAAATTTTACCCTATTTTAGAACACTATCATTTTTGTTGATACAGTCTCTTACATACTTTATCTTTCTTCCTACCAAAAGTACACAACCAACCATCATGACTATGTCTCTTATCTATCTATTCTTCATTTTATCTAACAATACATAGTAGACCTAGTTGACTTTGTAATCTTATTATCCCATTTTTTATCAGTATTATGTTGACCCAGTTGACCTTGTATTTGATTAATGCCCTTACTCTTTTATATGGCATATTTTTTTGTCTAGCTGACTTAATTGTCTATCCTTGATTTCTCTTTTTTATTACTTAAAATTCTATTTCTTTCCTCAAGTTATCTTGAAATCCCTTATTAAAATCTTGTTGGATAACCTAAATCCATTTAGACACAATATGGGGTGTTCTTTTCCTCTTATTTTCCTTATCTTTCCTTACTATCTCTAGCCTTTGGGTCATTTTATGATGCCCACCCACATATCATTTCAGCCTTTGGATCATCTTGCAATTCCCATCCCTATATGTTATTACCCACTGGGGCATCTTATGATTCCCACTCTTATTCTACTTGGCATGATACCAAAATAATTTAATTTAAAGAAACCTTTTGAGACACAAACTTGTCATTCACATGATCATCCTTGATATAGATGTTAGTCTATATCCTTTCCTTATTTTTATACTTTATATCTACTATCTATCTAACACTTTTTATAGGATACTTACATGGGTCTCATCCTCGATATTAGTTATGTATTTTCACAAACCTTAGCCTTTCCTTTTGGTCCTTTGATTTCCCCTTTTTAATGAGTTACATTTTAAAATTATGAATATGACAAGATCTTCCTCATGATTTTATTTTGCCCTTATTGTTTTCTTTATTTCCAATACTTTTGTCACCCCCTTGGGTTTCTCTTTTATGAGTTATAGTGTAAGATCATGGATAGGACCTAGCCTTCATCAAAAATACCATATTTTTCTTCCTTATTTATACTTCAAATGATTTTGGAACCCCTTAGGTTTTTATTTTATGAGTTGTAGTATAAGACCACATATAGGACCTGACTTTCCTCATAAATCACCATCTTTCATTCCCTATCTATAATGTGTTTTGTAATGGTTACATGTTTTTGATCTTTATTCTCAACTTTAGCTTTTAATTTTTTTTATAGATGAAATTTTCATAATAATCTATATTAGCATGTTTTCCTCCATTTCCCTTATTCTTATGATAAGGAATCACATTTTTATATCATTTTATCCCTTTTTCACCCTTTTTCCCATTTTTTATGATTTGAAGTAATTCAAATTGTTTCATATTTTATTCCTCTTGATTTCCTTTCCTTTCACTCCATATTGGATAAAACAAGGTCAAAGTCAAGATAACACTTTTATTTCACCTAAATTTATGAGGATCTTAGACATCATGCTCTCTAATAGCTCTCTCTTAGAAACTAAGTTGAAATTATTCAAATGAAAGTCATCTTTAACACCCATGATTTGTTTTCCAAATCTAAATGGAGAAGGAATAAAAAAATCCATCAAAAAATTTAAAATCTAAATAATTTGAAATAAAAGGTAATGATATACAAAAGGTAACATACACAATACATGATTACAAGCACATATCCTATCTCCAATTGAATCTCAAACTCCATGGTTGGCATCACAATAAATTTGAGGTTCATTAGGGTGTGATAGGCCAGTAGATTAGAATAAAATAATTTAATAAACTTAATGGTGTTACCTAATTTCTCATGAAAGTAACCAATCTTCAAAGTAGACTAATGGCTTTATAAGCGGTCCTAAGGATGGGGAGTATGTTGTAGGAAGGTAGGTCCATTTTAACTTTCATGCATATATCCTTGATGTAATGATCTACATACTCATTTGTTGACCTAAGACTTGTGTGAATAAAATAAGTTCTTTAGAGTCCTTAAGGTTGATATTCATCTTATTTTGGAAAACCTAATTTGAGTGTCTTGACTTTGATAAATAGTTCCTCTACCTTGGTTTTTATTTCATCCTCCCCTCTACCCATTTCATTTCCCCCCTTGATAGGCACATGTGATTCTAAATATATTTTCTCTTATTCTATATTCCCTCTTTTTCACATCTTAAAAACATGATATCACAACTTTGTTTCAATTTTCTTTATCCTTATGACCAAACAATATGTTTGAGTGACTATGGATTACTTTCTTTACACCTTGGCTCTATATTTCTAGATGTGCCTTGATTTATTTTACCATTTTTTATTATTTTACCACCATTTTTATAGACACCTGAGTCCATTTCTAATTTCTAATACTTTTTACATTGTTGAGTGAGGTTGGCTTGTTACTTTTCACTCACCAATGTTGTTTTCCTTTTATGCCCTTTTTCCATTGATGATTTAGTAAGGTTTTTTAATTCTCACTCTTCAATTTTAATTTTACCCTTTTTTTCTTGTTCATGTTTATTTAAGGATTATTAATGATTTTACATTGATGTTTGATTACCAAAAGGATTAGTGCCAAAACTTGGTTTAAAATAGTCTAACATTAAATATCTAATGTCAAATGTCTTATACCAAAAGGTCAAGTGGATGAAATAAAACAAGAATTCCAAACTTAGGTACAAAGTATTTCAAATAATTCTAAACTAGTTATAAATAAACAAAGGTTGCTAGGTCTTTTGGAAAACAAGGCACAAAATATAGGCTCAAAACATGTATTGCTAGGTCTTTTGGAAGAGAGAAAAAAACTAGACTTAAAATAAAATAAGGTCTAAAGGGAAAGAGATTTAATCTACATTTTTTTGAAACACTTTGACACAAACTAGGAATTTGGTTTTAAACACAAACTTGGTCATTTGGCATAAGACATAATACATAAAACATAAAACAATAGGTATATGGAAGATAGACTACTTCCCCAACTCTAGGCACAAAAATAGTTTACAAATTGAATAAAAAATTAACCTAAGTCACACAACCCAAAATTGAAAGGCAAATATTCTAAGCCAAAATTATACAAGGCTTAGATATAAACCAATGAATTTTTGGATTTGAAGTTGTCAAGACTAATTTCAAACTCAACTTAGAAAATAAGGATTTCAAAATAGATAAAAAGCTAGACAAGAATGAATAATATGATAGTATTAGGTATAGATCCAAAAGGCACACATGGTTTTGGTTTTGAAATTAGATTTTGAATGCAAGACAACAAGTCTTTGAAATGATTTGAGCAACATTATGAAAAATGTATGTTTCAAGACTCTAAGGCATAAAACTTGGAATGAATTCATAAGTGTAATGATGCCCCTTTCAAGCAAGTGACACATACAAAGGTTTTAACAAATAATTTAAGGCAAATGTGTGATTTTAAATGGATGACACAACTCCTCTTCAAACAAAAGAGTGATTTATAAATAAGACTCATTTTTAGATGTGGTTTGATAAAAAAATAGCTTCGACTCAAGACCAAGAAAGAAAGGATGAAATGACATAATCACCTAAGTGTAATGTCCTACATCCTAAAAATGACAAAGTTGCATCAGACTATCGAATTCCATTGATATACTTGCTATTGAGAGGATTTTTAATGGTTAATCTAAAAAGTAAAAGTGCATGAATAGTAAGGTTTTTAGGCCCCCTTTTCTATCAAGAGTTCATATGGTGACATGTAACTTTGGGCTACTCATCCTACATCAAAAATATGTCTAAAATAAGTGAGTTGACTAAAATATTCATTTTTCATTCATTTCTAGATGTTCCAAAGTGTAGTTAACACTAAATATGCAATCATGTCATTTGGATCCATGTTAACCAAATTGTTGTGAAAAGGTATAGTAATTTTCACAGCCAATACATCTAATGCTTTCTTAGTGTAGTGTGATTTCTAAGTTGCCCCTATGTTTCAAGGCTAAGTATCACTAAAAAATCTTATTTTAACTAATTAAAACAATCATACCAATAGGTCACCCTCAATTTATATACCCCATCATGGAGTGGGGTTAAAATGATGCTAGGAGATGAATTCTTAGGTTAATGATTCCCTAGAGAACTAATGGGGAGGCAATGAACTCCTAAAAATAAGCCAAAATACATGAAAATAAATATAATTTAAATGACTTTAGGGTTATTTTGGGGTCATCCAATTCATACAAATTTTGGGGAGGTCCTTAGCAACTTTCCTTCCATGCTTTTAGACTAAAGTGACAAATATAAAGAGTGAGCATTTTTGATCACCCAAGTTCCCTAAAGGGGATGGGGGGAGAGAATACATGCATCAATCATCTTGATAAACAAACACTTCCAATAAACAATCATAAAAATGAAAACTCTTATGAACATTTAACTAATGTGAAAGTTCATTTTATGGCACTAAAATGAAATATGTAATGAAGTTTGATCCCCTTATAATTTTTTGTTGAATTTTTTTGAAAATAAACAAAAACTTGAGTAAAAATATTTTTAAAACACCAATTTAAAATATGTAATTTGTAACTTAGAATTTTTAAATGTCTTCATCTTGGCCTTTGGGTCCTGTAAAACATGTTAGGGGGTCCTTGTGCTTAGAAGCAAAACATGAGTGAACAAATGGATTTTCAAGACTTGATCTCAAGTTTATAAAATTTTACATAGAGTGAAAAACTATATAAACACATAGAAATATCATGATTATTCCTATAAAACTTCAACATTTAGGAAAATATTGCTACTCCTTGTAAAATAGAGTATTAACACAATTTCACTACAATTATGATAATAATGTAGAAATAAATGCAATATCACTACTCTCAGAGTCATGATATCATAATGTTGTCTAAATATGGGCAATAACACAATTGGATCTATAAAATCAAATAATGAGTGATCAAAATGCTAATCATAAGCAATATCACTAAAGTTAGGGTGATATCATGACTTGTAAAGTTGTGATATTACAATATCATAATTTCACCTAAAAATATAACTAGTTAGTTAGAAAAACATGATGACTAAGAACAAAATCATGATAGTTAAGGATAAAACATATAAATAATTACAAAACCGTGATTATGGAAATAGTGATACTATGTAATTTCCTAATTATAGAGAGTAAAATCATGACTACACAAAGCAACTTCATGAATTCTAGAAAAAATGTCCTCGAGCCTCTAATTTTCACCTATTTTGTTCAACAATCTTGAATTTTTACATGAAAATTATTAGGGGAATGTCTTAAAAGGATTTTGGAACAACGTTTTGGGGTGTGGGTCCTTTTGGGCATGCCAACTTGTGGAGAAAGAATATGTAGAGGGAAGGTTAGTCTTGTGTTATTCTAAGAAATAAAAATCAAATAAACACATTAAAATCCTAAAACCTCTAGCCTAGACACTAGGGAGAGCATAGGTAAAAAAACTAAATACAAAATCACAACTAAAACATAAAAGAACACACTCTTTTATCTTCCTTGGAGTGCTAAATGACTTGTTGAATGACTTTCTCGACTTGTGCATCAATAAGTATTTGATAATGAAGCTTGCTTGGCTCCTTCTCTCCTTGAAACCTTGGCTTAAATTACTTGGATTAAGGTTTTGTCATGGTAACATTACTTGAATTAGGCTTATGGAGGAAATCTTAAATAATAACTCTATAATATCCAAGCTTAGAAATGAAGGGGTATGGCCTTGTATTTATAGCCTCAAGAATTAACTCTCACCCAAGGTGAGTTAAGGTTGAGTTTAAACATGGAATGGGTTCAAAATAACCCTAGGTGAGTTGAGACTAAATCTAGTTGAGTTAAAAAGTGTCATGAAATTATGATTTTTAATTACTAGGCATGGATCTCAAATTAGATATTTTCAAAGAGCTTGAAACTTATAAAGGCAATGATGGAAGGCTTGATATTTTGAATTTTGAAATTTCTATTTTTAGATATTCATTAATTGTAAATGGATAATTCAACAAATCATTTAATATTGTTTAATTATATGATTCATTTTGATTATCATTTTTTCTCTTTCAAGATTTGATCAAGTGCCTTGCTTAATGGGTCCATGGGCCAAATTGATAGTTATTATATCACAAGGTGATTATGGATGAATAAATAAGGGGTTATTATTTCATATGGGCTAATAAACAAAATAGGTATACCTCAAAATGATTTTGAGTATTGATGAATGATGCACAAACAAATTTGGGATATTTAATGATTCTTAGGTTTAATTTGTAATGGTTGGTAGGAATCAACCTAAAGTTTGGTGGGAAGATAGTTGTTGCCATAATTGGATGTATACAATTAAAACATTCAAATAAAATGATTTACATTTTTGGTTAAAAACACTAACACCTTTTAAATTATTCTAAATATTATAACTCATGATTAAATATTTTAAGATTTGGAGTTTAAAAGTGCAATCCATGCCATTGCATCCATAATCCCCAAGTCTCTGTTAGGGTTTAACAGTCAAAATAAATACAATTGTATTACTATTAGTAACCCTAAATATAAATAATATTATTTAAATATTACCATATAAATAAATAAACTTGAATGACATAATTTTTTTCAAGTATCATACCAAAAAACATGCTCAAAACAACATCGAAAACCTTCATTAAGAAGATAATCAAACTTACATTAGTCCAAAAAGATACAAAAACTCAACTAAAATCTTCACATAAGATAATGCATGCATCCAGAGAATCTAATTAATATCAACTGTACAACTCAAGGTTACAACAACAAATAACATAAATTTCTAGGTTAATTTTAACCAATAGAGACTTTTGACAATCATGACCAAAGATTTTAAAGTCATTATCAATAATTGGTAATAATAATAACAACAAAATTTAATCATACAAATGTTAAAGTAAAATAATTTAAGGTTCATGACGTCTTATCATCACAAGGAAAATATTTAACCCCAAATCAAACAATAATAACTAAAGATGAAATTGAAATACCAAATTAGATTTACAAACATTATATGTCAAAAAATCTCATAATAACCATAAATAATATCATGGCCATATGGATTTATTTTCAAAAAATAAAATAATAATAAAATAAATTATTATGGTAACCCTAATGGAACTTGACCCATATTTAAACCTTAAAATTTTCATTATTTTCTTCCATGGCCAAAGCCAAAAGATCATTTACATGTTTTTTTTTCAATAATAAAAGTTTACCCAAGGTTTTACATAATCCTAATAGTGTTTAAAAATTACAAAAACTAATAAAAATATTCATGGTCATAGCCTAAATGGCTTGAACAAATCAAAACACAACTACCAAGAATTTTTACACTATAGATTGGGTTAGAGTTTCTAAACCAAAAAGTCAATTTTATTTATACACAATCATAGCTTATAGCTATAGGTTTTTAAAAATAACTAAGATGGGGGTAAAAATTTATTAAGAAACCAGGCAAAGCCAATTACAAGTTTTTCTCCTGATCCACCAAATGAACCAGCTTTTGATACAAATTTAGCGGAAGGAGATTCTCCTCCGTAATTCTCCATTCCGCCCCATTCTCCGAGGCCCACTTCGCTAAGCAATCCACAACCTCATTCCATTCCCGTGGAATGTGTTGAAAGGAAATCTCATTCAGAGATGAACTAAAAAGTTTAATATGCTGGATAATAACTTGTAAACTCCAATCAGTATTACCAAAATTGCTGTTATTTAGCAAATTAACAACAACTTGTGAATCCGATTCATAGATGACATTACGATGGCGCTTCCGACAATAGCTTTCGACTGCCTCAAGAATGGCTTCAGCTTCCATTTGGTTGTTAGTATAATAGCCTCTGTAAATGGAAAACAAAAATTTAATGTTACCAAGACTGTCCCGAGCAATTCCCCCAATACCCGCAGCTCCTGGGTTCCCACGGGAAGAACCATCTGTGTTAATTTTGATGCAATCTTTATCTGGGGGCATCTAATGCCCAGCTCTGTTGACTGGTCGCGCCAATTGTCTCCTACCCTTTGGCAAACCAGCGTGTTTCCTTCCCACGCCATCGCTGGGGACGTCAATTCCCAGGCGCCCAAGCAAGTCCGCAGCAGCTTGTTCCACTCTGACTTCCAGCGCATACTTTGCCAAACACATTTCCTGTAGCAACCCAAAAATCTTGTTCCATAGCTGCCTAAAATCCATCCGCTCTCCCCTGAAGATGCGCCTATTCCTCTCCAACCACAAATTCTAGAATATGAAGGATGGTCCCACCGCCCAAGCCGCCTGTAGCAAAGAATTTTTAAGAGGAGCCTGGCCCATTCGGGTCCAAAATTCATTAACAAAGGAGACATGTCTGCAAGGGGTTCTCCACGCGCTCCACCATAGGTGCCAAACCTGTTGAGCAAACGAACACTGAAAGAACATATGGGCCACTGTCTCCTCATTGCTAAAACACAGCACACAAATAGACGGTCCCTGAAATCCTCTCTGACACAGATTATCCCATGTGAGACATCTGTTGTGCGTGAGGAGCCAGAGGAAAAAATTACATTTGGGCCACGCCATTTGATTCCACACTTTCGTTCCCCATTGAAACTGCCCAAACTCTCTTGTTCGCTTAAGCAAAGTTTTATAGCCAGCAGCCACAGAGTACCTCCCTGTTGAGTCCCCACTCCAGGCCAATTCATCATAACCATGCAGCGCTCCACACCTTCTATTCTTCAGGATAAGGGCTAATTCCTCTCTCTCCTCCGGTGAGCCTCCAGGTGGCCAATCCGAGGAGTGTTTCCATCTGAAACCAATAGTCATTCCTATGTTATAAGGTTCTTTGTAATGCTTCACCACACTCCATCCAGCCAGATGAAAAGAGTTCGCCATGGTATGGAGATGCGGGTGGGACTGTAAAAGTGGGGGATACCCATCCCATGAGTCCATCCAGAATAGAGCCTCAGAACCACTGCGGCACATCCAGAATAGGCCTTGCTTAACCAAATGCGCTCCACGCTTGAGGGTCTCCCATATCATAGACCCTCTCCCCTCAAGAGGAAATCTGGCAATATCATGAATATGAATGTCCAGAAAGTATTTGGCTGTCAGGATACGTGCCCACCAGGCCGAATGATTAGTGCACCACCTCCAATAAAGCTTGGCAGCAAGAGCAATGCTAGCCACCCTAGCCGAGCGAAGTCCCAGACCCCCTTCCTGCTTAGGTCTACACACCATGTCCCAATTGACGAGACTCCATTTAGAAGATTGTAATTACCATTCCACAAAAATTTCTTGGACAGAGCATCATATTCTTCAAGAAAGTATGCTGGGGCACACTGAACCATGCTCCTATATATTGGTAAATCCTGAATAACTGATTGTAACAAAATCACCCTACCTGCAGTAGATAACCATCTATAAGTCCAGTGGCTTACCTTCTGTCTCAGCTTGTCCAGAATGTTCTGCCAAAATAGCCTAGGTTGGCGTCCCACAACAATAGGAACACCTAGATAAATCACAGGGAGGGTCTGAATCTGAAATCGAAGAATAGTAGCTATTCTTGTCTGGATAGACTCAGGAGTGTTGAAAAAGTAAATAGAAGATTTATGCTCATTGATCTGCTGTCCAGAAGCCACCAAATACTTATCAAGAGTGGTGCGGACAGCCTTAGCTTCTTTGATCCTAGCTTCTCCAACCAAGATAGTGTCATCAACAAATTGAAGGTGGGATAAGGTGGATATTCTGCCCTCCCACTTCCATCCCTGAATAGCATTTTGAGAGACTCTGTATTTGAAGAACCTGCCCAGCCCTTCCGCCATGAGGATAAACAAGTAAGGAGAGATTGGGTCCCCTTGCCGAAGCCCTCTAGAAGCTCCAAAAAGCTCCGTTGGCGCTCCATTAATAAGAACAGAAAAGGAAGGTGTAGTGATACAACTTAACACCCACCTAATCCACTCCTGTTTGAAACCAAAAGCAGAAAGAACCTTCTGCACCAACCTCCAGCTAACCCTGTCATAGGCTTTAGCAAGATCAAGCTTGATAAACATAGCCTTCACATGAGATCTTTTCATGGAATGAATAGCTTCCGAGGCTATCACAACTCTGTCAATAATTTGCTTACCTGCCACAAAGCCTCCTTGTTCCTCCGAAATAAGATTGGGAAGGAGCCCTTTTAGCCTTTGCGCTATGAGCTTTGTAATCACTTTGTAAACAACATTACAAAGCGTAATAGGTCTGTACATATCCAGCTTATTTGCCTGCTCCTTCTTTGGTATTAACACCAGGAAGGTAGCATTCAAAGCCTGCAACATTTCTTTGTTAGAATAGGACTCCTGTATAACACTTAAGAGGTCATGCTTAATTATATCCCAGAAGTCTTGGAAAAAATCAGCAGGAAATCCATCTGGTCCAGGGGCTTTACCTCTCTTCATACTAAACAAAGCTTCCTCCACTTCAGCTATGCCAATCGGATGCATAAGATCTTCATTCATTCTATCATCCACCAAGGACGGAATGCAGGACAGCACTTCATTTTCTGCCCCTTCATCTATCAAAGTGTTACTGTCAAAAAGATCAGAGAAATACCGGACAGCTTCTCTACTAATATCCTGAGAGGAGGAGAGGTGAGTTCCATCCTGAGTGATAAGAGAAGTAATAAAATTACCGTTGCGCCTCCCTTGTACGGATTTATGAAAAAAGGCAGTATTCTTATCTCCTTCCTGAAGCCAGTCAATTCTCACCTTCTGCTTCCAGTAGATCTCCTCCCTAAGATCCCATTCTGCAAGCAAAGAGGCCGCTCTAACTTCGTGGAAGCGAAGGTCTTCTGAGAGTCCAAACTCTCTTATTTGCCTGGTTATGCCATCCAACTGGTCTTGTGCAAGCTTCTTCTGACTCTGCAGATTCCCAAAACAAGTCCTGTTCCAAATCTGTAGTTTCCTTTTAACAAACTGAAGCTTCTTCATGAAAGAGAACATGGCAGTGCCATAAGGCGGGCTTCCCTGTCTCCACCATTGACCTATGAGATCATAAAGGGAAGGATCCCGCAGCCACATCAACTGGAATTTGAAAGGAGGTTTTTTAGGACCCCCAATCTGGCCTATGGAAAGTTTAATAGGCCAATGGTCCGAACCCCTCCAATCTAAGATCTCACAAGTGAGAGTGAAAGCACTGGATTGCCAGAAAGAGGAGACTAAAAATCTATCAAGACGTTCAGAAATTGCCTCATTACCTGTTCTTCGGTTACTCCAAGTAAAAAGTCCATTGGACGGTTTCACATCAGAGATATGAAGCATTTCAATATGATGGCGAAGGCACTCAGAAGAGGAGCCTAAACGGCTTAGTCCACCATGCTTCTCTTCTAGGCTAATAACAGCATTAAAGTCCCCAGTTAGTATCCATGGTAGAAAGGGAAAACATTGCCTGATGTACCGGATATGAGCCCAAAGCTGCTACTGCCCAACAATGTCAACAGGGGCGTAGACGGAGGTAACCAAGCATAACTCCCCGGTCTCCAGAGAAGATGCCACCATTGACAAGGCCGAGAGACAAGAGATCCAGTGTTGTGGCAAAATTTTCCTTTGGTCCCATCCCATAGCAAGCCCTCCCGAACTGCCTTTAGCTCCCACACATTGCCATTGCCCATTCTGCCAAAAATTTGGCATACAAGCTATAAACGAATCAACAGAAAGTTTCGTCTCCTGGATACAAAAAATGTCCGGAGAGTGATCCCAAACCAAACTGCGAATAGCTTTTTGCCTGGGGTAGCTATTCAAACCCCGAACATTCCAAGATAGCACTATCATTGGGTGGTTTGGGGGAAGTGCTCTTCCATGGTCTTAACCACTCCAGATTCCACCAAATGATCACCTATAATTTTGAGTTTATCTTGGTCTTTCCTCCTTCCAGCCTTGGGAGCACCAGAGGATGTGGCTTTTTTGAAAAGTTTTTGACTTAGCCCAAGTGCCAGAACAGAATTTTTGTCTTTTTTCCAAGCATCACCCTCCTTCACCAAATCAGCCCATTTGACTTCTTTCTCCTTAGTCTCAGTGTCATGCATCAGTTGTCCTTCCTCTAGACCTAGAGGTCCAGCTGGGAGTGTTTGATCCATCCTATCTTGGTCTTCCATGGGTTCAGGACAATGCAATTGCTGCCCTGAAGGTTCCCCAAGAGCCTGAAAGGGAAAACCCTCTTCCACAACCATATTATCAAGGGCATCAAATTTGTTAAAACTCTGCTCCAAATGCCTATCCACAGCCCCTCTCCTAGTTCCACGGCCTCTAGCCCGCTTTCTGACTGGAGTAAACTCCTCCACTGCACTATTAAAGGGATCAGCAGAGTCCTGCGCCCCAATTCCAGCAGCAAGATTTTTACCTTTACTCATACTGTCCTGTAGAGATTTTGTTTTTTGAAACTGAGCCGCACTCCCAGGAAACTTATCAGCAGGTACTGAAGAAGGCTTTGAGCTCTCTGTCATTGGTCCTTTATCTTTAGCAGCCAGAGGGCATTGTCTATGGAGGTGTCCGTAAACATGACATATTCTGCACCTGAAAGGAATGGACTCATAGTCAATCTGTTGAATCCATGTCAGGGAACCCAAACAAATCTCCAGGGAGTCAGGAAGAGGTTTTGATAAATCCATGTCCACACACACCCGAGCATATGTAATAACTTTCTTGTCAAGGGATTGATGGGCTATTGCTGTTGGGGTTCCCAGCAACGCTGCTATTTGTTTGAGAATGTATTCCCGCCAGAATTCCAATGGCAGCCGGGGTAGCCTCACCCAAATCAGGACACACGCTGGGATTTCCTCAGCCATGTTGAAACCCACATGCCAAGGCTTAAGAAAGAGGCCCACCCGTTCATAGAAGTAAGGCCCTCCTTCGAAAATCCGATTACGATCCGCTACAGAGGAGAAACTCACCAGAAAGTAGTTGTTTGCTGCCAACATAATGTCAAAATCTCCCTCAACTACCCAGGAGCGCCTGATCCAAGCTTCCAAGGCCGGCTGGGGGATTCTAATTCCCAAAAACTTGCAAATTAAAGTATGTGAGGAGAGATATTCAATATCCTCCTAAATTGTTTCCTGTGGAATAACTAAAACTGGTCTATCCTGCCTTCTGAGCAAACAGCCATTTACCTTATTCAATTTAACCTTTTCGCCAGAATAAAAGGCAGTCTTCACTGCATCTCTCCCTCCCACGCCCTCTCCACCCAAGCTGGGAACTATTGGCAGGTCGCTTATCAGCTGGTCTCCTCCATGCCCTTCCCCGTGCCCTTCCTTGCGCACAGCCATCGAGTCCTCGAACGATAGGTTTTTAAAAATATAATAACACTATGAGAAAACCTTTACCCTAAGTTATCATCTTTCTAAAATAACTTAAACACAAAAATCTAATCAACACATATAAAAACTAAATTTAGAATTTGCATTCTTCCTCATAAATCAAAAGACATAAAAAATGTAATTACAAAACTTACTTGGGGTCTTTAATACAAAAATTCAAAAATGAAATTAAAAAAACATTGCCTAGCTCATCATCTAAGCTTTCCATGAATTTTCCAGCCTTCTCAAAATAATTTTAAATTTCACATACTGAATGCAAAACCAGTCTAACCATTTATGGTAACCCAATGTCATATAAAAATCCTCCATTTTCTCTACATGGTTGATAAGATGATTAGATATATATATAGTTCCTCCATAATAGGCTCATGGATTCCCTAAAACTAATTGCCTCTAATATTATTAACTATCATACACCATAATTTTTGGTAGTCTCCCCATGCGATGGGCTCTCAAAATGAAAACCATGCAAATGACTAGCAAGAAAACTATTAGGGTTGGGAAGTGTCTCAAATTCCTTGCATGGAGAGCCAATCAAATGCCACAAATCAAATTCTAAAAAAAAAACAATAAAACTTCAAACTCTTTCCATGTCTATGGTTGGTCATGAACCCATTTCCTTAGGAAAGCCAAATTAAGAATTTTTATAAACAATAATGAATGCCAATAAGAGTCCCACACAATAATTCCCATTAATGCAATTAAATAAATTTGCCAAGAAAAATTCAAAATTCTATAATTCCATTAAACCATAATCAATAATTAATTACTTTATCTAAGATTAAAGTTATTTAAGTAAAATGAAATAGGACTATGGTAGTGATTAATATCACTCAAGAGTCAAAACATAAACCAAGACTCAAAAATGAGTTAAATAACATTAATATACCAATGCAATTCTAAAATTGACAAAGGTAATAAGACAAAAATCATTAATGATCAAGACCTTGAAGATGATCAATTCAAAAGCTAATGACTTAATCAATAAAACTATTACATTCCAATAATGTTGACAAATGTTGGCTTGTTCAAGGATTCAAAAGCAAAGCTAAGTAGAGAAATGATCAAATAAGAATTTAAAATAAAATCAAGACTTATTTTAATAATGTAATCAAATCCAAATAAAGTTAAACACTCAAAAATATAAGTTAAGTATATAAAAATGATTCAAATCATTTATAAACAATCAAAGATAAGTTTTAAATATAAGTTTACTATTTCTTTTTGTTCACTTTCTTGGCCTCACCTGACTACTTGGAGTCATATCCAACCTAGCTCATATCTATACCTATGGTCACAACAAACCATCAATAACATTTGCACTATATAAGAACTATAAATTTAATAACAACATTAAATAATAATAATATAATATAATTGAATTGAATAATGAATCAATTACTCATTAAGCATGAAATGTCTAATGCTATAATAAAATTACATAGCAATAGCCATCTCATAATATGTATTTGATCACTAACATGTCAACATCATAATGGAGTAAATCATAGATCATAGAACTATATCACAATAGTAAAATTAAACAACCATGTCCCAAATATTTCATAACTAGAACCACTAATAGAATGTAAAATAAGTGCATCAAAATAAGGTGATGACAATAAATAAATTGATAACATATATTGGATAGGTTAAAGTATCACTTTGATTTCATATTTTATGTTGTAAGTTGATGTAACATTACCCATCTAGCCCAAACTCAATTATTATTGATTTTCCATTCTTCATGCCACACTATCCAGAAAATACATCCCTAATATACAAAAATAATCAAGGGGTTCATACTTATTATCTTAGGAAAAAAAAATTACTTGGATTACACTCCAAAAATTTATTTTTGAAAATTTATTTTTTCAACCTAAATTTATATCTAACATTGCCCTACAAGGTTACCAATGTTATCATAAAATTTAATACCCCTATTTTAAAACTTGAATTTATATAAAAATATCCTAAAGCACTTTATCATACCTTGTTGAAATTACATTATATGTGGTAGGGGAAAATTTACACATTTACTTGCACTTATTATGATCTAAATGCATTTTTATTGTTTTTCACAATTTTCAGATTTGATTGATTCTATTGGGAACACTCATGAAAATTTAATAGTTGTGTTTTTTTCTATTTGAATCACAAAGAATTTAATTTTTTTTATCTAACTTCATTTTTCATTTGAGGAAAATTGAACTTAAACAATCATATTTAATCTTGTTGACATGTTTTAATCTGAATATAGATACTTCAAATTTAGAATTATCCTTAAATAACTTTGAGAATGACAATGATGTAAAAAAAATAAGATACACATACTCTAACTCATAGTATAATTAGAAACTAAAAATTATGGCATGTAATCATTTTCAAATGGTTTGATCTCCCTTTAAGTTGATATAAGTTTGAGAAGCATGAATAAGTTTCTTTCACTTGGTAATATACCAAATGATCATTATCAATTATTTTTGAATAGGTTTTAGCTTTGTAATGATTTTTTTTAAAGACACTATTATGTGACATAATGTTGATATTAAAAGATGATATGATAATAAGGTTTTGGGTTTATGGCTTAAGAATAAATGGAAAACATCATATGTTTATACCTAAGCAATACAAATTTAATAGAAATCATTTTATCATGTTTGTGTAACTTATAATGTGGTGATCACATTTGAAGCAAGGAACTTGGCCAAATATTTAGTATATATCCATCTTTCAAAATTTTACAAACATTTTCTAGGATAAGTGTGTTTGATGTTGTATTGGTAAAGTTTATAAAAGTTTCCAAAGTAGATATTTTATCATGTTGGTGCCTAGTGGTCATTAATGAACAAAACACTTAGTATGTGCTAGCATTAATTAAGACACCTTCCTTAAGATGCCTTTATTTGACATTAAATGTAATATTAGAATTTTAATTTTTTTGGGTTTGGATTGCACATCTATTTCATTTCAGGTTTTACAAATAGGCCTAGAAGAATATCAAAAATCTATCCAATTTTTTAAAGGATATATAACTGGTTATATTGATCTCATTCTCTTCAGGTATGGAATAAAATTCCTCCTCACTATTTGAGAAAATATATGTAAAACAATTTATGAGATTTTGGTGAATTGATATAAGCTTCTTACATGAAAATAATAACATTTTCTTAGGTTTTGCATGATGGATTTTAACTACATGAAAAAATGAAATACTATGGTTTCAAAGTCTGCATACAATGATAAGTTTTAGTTGTGATTTTGGATTAAAATATATTAGCTATAATATTTCATGAGTTTATATAGAGATTGTGAAACAAAGGTTTTAATTTCAACCCTCCATTGCATGGAAAAATAAAATAATTTTTCAAAAAGTTAATAATTTCTAATAATTATAAAAATATTGGTTTAAAAGATGATGATAAAATATTTGTTGAGCTTGTGCAGTTTTCTCTTAAACCCTAAATGCCAAAATTTGAACTCATTTGAAGTTTGAGAAAATGATTGTCTTGATATGGTTTCTTTCATATGAAGATAATTTACAAGAAATATAATATGGGTTTTATAAATTATATTTAATACAAAAGGTTTTGTGAATAAATTATGGATTTAAATATTTTGGCATATCAATTTTATGATATGTGGTAATCTTAGTCTACATGAATGCTTCTTTTGCTCTAACCTGAGGACTTTTTTTTTTGATTTTTTGATAAAGGATTTCCATTTTTATTTTTAATTAAAAGGAGAATTATCTTATTTCTTATTCTATTCTAGAATAATTCTAAGTTTTCAATATTTTTTCTTCAAAATAATTCATTTAAAATATTACATTAAAATAATAATTTCACCTCAGTTTCAACTCAATTTTACACTCTTGAAAAAAAGTTAAAATGATGCTCAAATAAGGGTTTTGTTTTAAATCAATGGATGTATTTTAAAATTTCTTAAGGCCATAACATGTAAGCTTTGCATTGTTTCTTAGAGGAAGATGTTACTTTTTAAAGAAGTAAAATGTTTTTGGGTCTGGTAGAGGGCAGATAAATGTTTCTTGTAACATTGTGACCTAGGCATGTCAAATTATTCTAGTTTTGTGGATTAAGAGTGACACAGATGATGTTTCCTTTATTCATAAACATTTTTCACTATTAGAACACTAAAATATAATTTATAGTCTGGTTATTTCTTTTGAGAATTAATGAATTATTGAATCTATTTTTTTATATGTTAGTGTTTCCAAGATCAAATTTGGTTCTATTAAAATATTTTTTAAATTTTGGGAGATGGAAATAAAGATTGCTTAGGCTCAGTTACATTTTTAACAAGTGGTTTTTCACTCAGCTCATTTTTCTTATATAATGAGTCAATTTTTTGAAATGAATAAATAGAGGAAATTATTGAACTATCATGGTTTTATTGAAAATTTAAACTCTTATATGATCATTATCATTTTTATAGTTTACTTGGTTGATAATAGTATTGTTAAGAGAGAGGCACTATAATTCTACATAAATGTTCTATGTTATTAAATATTTTTAGATTCATAAAGCTCAAAAAATATATCAAATAAGTAAATTAAATATAATATACGGTTATAATAGATGATTTTTAGATGGTTTTATTTATATGCATAGTTACAATATCTTCATTTATGTAATACAAATTGAAAAGGAAAGAGAAAATGGTTGAATATAACTTTTCATATACAAAGTTGATCATAGTTTTCTTGTCAGTTGACTATGTGATTTGATTTCTAGAATGATCTTTCAAATTTTTCTTTGATTGTGGTAAATATTATGATAAATGGTTTTTATATTGACTTGGGTTTTTAGTTTACTTAGCCATTTGAAGATCAGTAGTAGTATTTATGATGTATAGATATTAGTTTTACAATTGTGTTAAACATTCTTTGAATTTGTGTGAAATTATAATGAGATAAGATGTTTTTATTAAGTATTATATGCCTTATAAATTATATGCTTTTCAAATCAAGGAATAAATGTCTGTATAGAGTTTAGGATCACATAAGTCTAGAAGAAACAAAGTTTTGGATGAAATTAACTAAGAGAGAAATGTGCCACCTACATGTGGTACATACCAAGACAAACCCTTTAGGGCTTGAAAGGATGCTAACACATTTAGGTGATGTTTTGGTTGAAATATCTAGGTTTATCTACATTTTAATGATAATGAACTTATGTTTTGAGATGTTTTAAATACTATGCCTCATAGTAATTTCATACCTTGTACAACTTCAGCTTTGTTAAACCCATAGAGAAGTAATTAGCAGCCTTATCCTTATGGATTTGGTTCACCAAATATTTCATCTCATCAGATTATAATTGTCACTAATGAAATTACTATGTTTTCTAACCCTCTACCTTATAAAAATTATATACTTCATTTTGAAACCTCTCATGCCACTACTATGCCTAGTAATATTGCTTCCATAATTCATAATTGTACTAATAACCATTCAATCCTATCTATGGTAATGCACATAATGAATAATATTAATCTATAAGTGGATGATGAATAAGGAGTATGGCCCAAAATGAAATCCTTGAAACACCTTTGGAATATACAAAATATCATACCAAGTAAGGGAATTCATTCATAGATATGGTTTTATCAGATGAAGAAAAAACAATTGATGATGTTTAATTAGTTGAATAGTATTTTAGGTTGATTATGATTTTAGATACTTATATCTCTTGAAAGTGCTTTAGATTCATGATATATGTAGTTTATGATAGTATATAATGATACAATATACCATTAGTTTATTTTTGAAGTTTTGAAATTTAGTGATTGGTTTCTATCTTGACTTGTTTAGTAGACTTGTAGTGGAATTTTATAATTTATTTGAGATTATAAGTGATAATGATTCACTATGTTGAAAGAATAAGTTTGAAATGGATTTATTGAGAAGTTCAATAGTAATCAACTAAAGTATATTTGAAGTTCATTTCAATTAAAATGATTATGACATAAATTATTTACTTTATTGGATTTTAATATTATGTGTCAATTGACAACATGATGATTTCTTTAGTAAATAACTAAGTATTAAATTAAAGTGTAGTGGCCCTAACACATGAGATCATTTATGTTATTGGTCTTATAAAACATTCTATCAAACCTTTATTTTCTAGTTCACTTTATGAAGTGACTTATTATTATAAAGCCAAAAGTTATAAAAGTTAATTTACTTAAATTAAAGTCATAACTAACATTATTTATGTTAATTAAAGATCAGTTAAAACTTAAAATCTAATTAATATTTATTTAATAATTTAAGACTCAAAGAAATAATATTGAAATTTTGAAGTCATATAGGTACAAGAGCTTGGATTTAAAATTTCATACTATGCTTCTCTTCTACTTTAAAGTCTCTAAGATCAGGTTATTGATTTTTAGGAAGACCTGATTACACCTTCTCTTACAATGAAGTTCTTCACTTAGTCAAATTATATATATATATATATATATATATATATATATATATATATATATATATATTATATGAACTTATTATCTAAAAATGTCTAATAAATTAATTCTTTTGATGACTATAGAGTTTCATAGTTAAATGTGCTTGGATCATCTATACTCTACTTGAAAACAATGAACATTTCATACATTTTATGATAGATTATTTGTCTCATGTGTTTGCATTATATTTATTTGTCTCAAAAAAATATTATAAATAATCATGAAATAATTATATTTCAAATAAATTTTTTATTTACTTGTGCATGTCTTAAGTTTACACTATTTTTATTGTTAGTTTTCTTTTTTTACTTTTATTTAGTCATTTTCAATTAGTATATGTTAGTCTTATTTTACCTTTCTATTTTTGTAATGTGTTTTTTAGTTTCCTTCTTAATATATTTATTTAATGTATTCTTATTTTGTTATTTTATATTAATTGTTTGTTATTTTATACTAGTTAGTTTTTATCATTGTACTTTTATGGTTTATTTATTTTCTTCCCTTTATTTGTTTTGTAGTCTTAGTTATTTGAATAAACTGATGACAAAAGGAAGAATGAGATTTATTTAAAAATAAAAATAAAAATATTGAAAAGAAATATTTAATTAGAGTATTTGAACCTCTAAGGGTTAACCTCTTCAATAGGTTTTGTTATGTCAGATAGGGCCAATTATAGATTTTTTGAAATAAAACTCTAATATATTTATGATTATGTGATGATTTGACAGGTGAATTGAGATATATATGAGAATTACTTGTATGCAATGATAAACATACCTACATTTATTTTATTTGGTGATTGAAGGAAGTAATTTTTTATATCTAATTATTATTGTATATTCCAAGTTTATATTTGGTTTATTTTGGACATAGTATTTGATTCCCAAAATTTTGTTAAGTATTTTAGATAATATTAAACCTTTAACAGTTAATAATTAAAATAACCCTTTAAAAATCATAAATATTAATTTAATAGTTAGATAGTCCCTACAATTAGATTGTTAAGATTCCATTTTGACCTTCATGATAGGTGAAAAATTAAATTGGTCAATGTTACAAATTTCATCATCAACATAGCTTCTTTCTATGGAAAAATTAAAGTATGGGACAAATAATCCAATGCATTTTAATTATAAATTTCAAATCAAATCACCTTTTAATGATAAAACTAACAATGCTAAGAATGGGGATTAATAATAGTTATTTGATTTCACAACCTACTAATAGGATTGTCTTTTTTACTCCTATATAAAGGTAATTTACATGATTACTAAAACATCCTGATAAGGTGTTATAAAAATTACTTAAATATAACCTCATATCTTTTATTTCACCTATGGACATTGACATGGCAAGACAATAGCTATCTAGGTGACCTGACATGGAATCAAATCTCTAGAGATATAGTGCACAATGAAATTATTTACTATTATTGGGTACACTCATTAATTTTTATCCATATGATAAACATAATTAAAAGGATTCAATGAGAAATGACAAAACCATCTTGGGGGAATTGTGTTACCACTTATGATATGATGTATGACTATTGATACTTTGTTCTTAGTTTTTATAAACATTGGAACATTTGAGATTATATTAGGATGACCATAGATACATAAGATACATGCAATCCCATCTTGATTACATCATGTTTGAAAAATATCCATAATGACAAAGAGGTTATAATTATGGGTATTCCATGTGAGTACCCTATTTAACCTAAGACATTTATTACTATGATTTCACAATAGTTTTTTGTATAAACTACATAGGTTTTACCTCTATAGACAATGCACTTTACATTAAAATGATAAATGATTAATAATCATAGATTAATGATTCTTGAAGTCCTTAGAAACCCATTCAATTTCAACATATATTATCTACTTCATCATGTCCTATGGTAATATTACATCAACCTTCTGATCATGTTCACAAAGAACACTTATGAATTATCCTAACATACAACAAAGTCCACATGTTACTTTGATTATCAAACCTATTTAGTACATACACAATTATTTGGATTATACATATGATTCTAAATATTTTATAGCTCGTGAATTTTTTTAAGATTATGATAGTGACATATGTGTTACACCTCCACATATGAAACTTACACTGATGGATATAAGACATCCACTTGAGCATCATATTGATGGGATCTTATTTTAATTTTGAAACATTTTTATATACATAAATTCTTATTATTTTCTTACTTTATTATATTCTTCTAATTGAAATTATTGATTTAGACATTATGATATATCAATGTGTACATAGTTAGTTGATTTGATAATTCTTTGAGCCATTGATTTCCCCTGTCACCATGTTTTACCAGCCCTTACCTCTTAATTATTTCTCTCAATCTAGATGTTCAAGTTAGTTATATTATTATGACATATGCACATACATTCTTTACAACAATCTAGTTTTAATTTATAGTTATTTAAGGCATGTTACACCATGATGCATCCAACTTTTTTTTTTCCAATTTTTACATATTAGTTATTTATTATTTATTTATTCATGGCACATATTAAGCTTATATGATCACAAATATTTCATTCATACACTTATTATGACATTCATATATTTAATTTCTCCCACTAGATGTATGGCCTATTATAAGTTTAATTATATACTACTTGGAGACATGACAATACCATATAACCTAAGTATATAGATTATGTTTTTGGAGACTAATATACCACTACATTTAGTCATAATATAAGTTTACACATGCTATTGCCTATTCATATCCCTTCTATTCATCTATTTCATATCCTTCCCCCTTGGCCTTGTTTCATTTACTGAGTGAATACTCATCTCAAATATTTTAAAAAGTGTAAAATTAATAAAATATTTAAAAAAGTGCAAAAACATTCAAATGTTAAAAAAATACAAAACCATGACCTATACATGGCTTACTTTCATGGTTCATATAGTTTTTTACTTTCATTTTTTTCATACATGGTGAGTTGCATAGCCATTTATAATGCACAATTTTTTCACAGTATACATGCATTAGATGTAGGACATCCATGTTACACAGGAGAAATGGACATATAGATGCATGAGATTTTTCACATCCATAGGAAATATATAGAAGTTTTAGGGCATTCCCATGATAGTAGGATCTTTGTGTAAATTTATAGGTTATATCTTTATATGTCATTCCATTGATAATATTGAACTACTTAGACTATATATACATGACTTTCTCTTGTTCATAGATTTATTAGAGTGTTATTTCCTACATATATCATGATTTTATATACTCTATGGTGACATTAATTGATTATTTGGACTAAAATTACTTGTTATGTGCTTATTTAATGTTGACAATTATGACATTGCTTAATCATTATTATGTTATACTTTCTATGGGTACATTGGCTATGCCTTATCAAGTTATGTGTCAATTGTGTTAGAAGATATTCTAGTCCATGTCATGTCTATACTAGATCAAAGTCAAGTTATGTTTTATATTCTTGCATGATTATTAGTTATTCACTATGATCTTACATTTAGATGCATATTTACATACATTTACATCTCTTTATATGGAAAAAATTAATTGTTACTATGTGTTTGGTGTTATGACTTATATCACACACATTTCTATTACTTGATAACTCTTTCTACTTTATGTTTCCACGATTTATATAATACATCAATTGTGATTATAATTACATTGTGATTCATTGACATATTTAGCTACATTTAGAAATATTTGTAAATGAATTATCATAAACATATCTTGTGTACAAATTGTAAATAACTACTAGTATATTTGATTAAATGTTTCATATGTGTTAATAGTGTTCAAAATATTTCTAAGAGGACATGTAATATCATGTTTTATACATATAATTTACATGATTAAAATTTTATATATAACACATCATGTCCATAACTCTTTATTTTGAGATGAGTGACTTATAAACTTCATCACTCATATAAAAATTGGGCATATAATGGGATTGCTTAGAGATTAATACATGATAGCTAAAGCATTTCACATTTTGAGATAGATTATATGTTCAAATGGAGAACATTGAGAAAATTGAGACATATTCTACATGATTTTGAGGAATAATCAAGATATTATATGATATTTTGTAATATATTTTTGGCATTCTACATCATTTTGAAGGATAAATGGATAATATGGGGCATGCAATTTTTCCATGCAAACACTTTTATTTTTTTCCTATATTGAGGGATGATGGAATGATGGGGAATGATGGTACTACATGAAAACTTAGGGTCTATATATATATATATATATATATATATATATATATATATATATATATATATATTCATTAATTTATCCTTATACATATGAACTTGATTTTAGGGTTCCAAAAAGGGTATTTTATTACTCAATATAATGTGGTTGAGGTTCCATGTCACTTAAATTCTATAAAAACCTATTAAAAATAGATAGTTAGTAATTACATTTCCTTAGGAAAGGATCAAACCATGATTTTCTTAATTCAAGTTCAATAAGTGGTAGTTTGGACTTACATACTATAAGGTATTTTCATTCCTTGGATTTTTAATTTCAAGTTTTTCAATGATGTAAATTAATTTAGATTAATTACAATTAGGATATATTCATTTGTAAATGTTTCTTGTAGGTTTCATGTGGTTATTTAACCTTAAATTAAGATGGATCAATATAGTACAGGTTTAAGAATATGGAAATTAATAAGCACAAGGGAGATAAATAGATCTATAACAGGCCAATTAATTTACAAACTCAAATAAAACATATTCTAAATTGAAATGCTAAGATATGATAAAAATAGAAAGTACAAATATTGACTGATATTTAAATGAATTGAAAACATGAGTACTTAAATAGTTACTATGCATATGTATATCTAATATGGAATATGATAGAAGTATCCATGAATTTGGATTATGAACCAATCATCAAATTATAGAAATTTGTACTCTATGTCCTTAAACACTTGTGTCACATCTAGATACTTATTTTTACACTAGTGTTTGAGTTAGATACAAGTGACTAGTATAGAATAGTGATTAGATCTATATGTGATCACTTAGGGCCTTCTAGTTTTTTGTCACATGTCTTAAAGTGTGTTCAGATTATGCACACATGTTTATCTTTATCAAATGATCAAATCCTATCTTTCTCACCCTTGGAGTGACTATGGGAAATATGGGTTAGTGGGCACATGATGTATAGATACCCTAAGGAAACCTATATCAATGGTCACTAATTACATATGAAATACTTTGAATTTTTCATTATACTTATGCAATTCTCCCTTATGTGTTGGCTTGTGTGTGAATAAGGATGGAATGTGTGAAAAATAAGTACATAGAGAGACCTATCTTATAACTTGGAAAATTTGGCTCATGTGATGTTCTTAGAGTACTTTATACTTGTGGGTATATTATTCCTATGACTAATATGTAAATATTTATGAATAAATTATATTTTCTCACTTGAATGCTTGATTGAGTTATTTTGTTAAGTTGCCTTGTTCTTTTCTAGGTCTTTACTAGGTAAGGTGTGAATAGGGTTAAGCATGCATATATAACAATACTTTCAAGAAATGTATAACATTAAATCACTTAGGATAACCATAGGGACACATTAAAATTTAAAATTTTATGATTTTAGGACATTGGACACTCAATTTGGCACATGATATTGGCATCGATGTAGGCATCTAAATGGGATACAAGTGTCTAATAAGTTGGAAAATAGGTATAGGTCCATAATTTTAAGAGGATGATAATAAGTAGGTTTATATAATTTTTAGTATCATATAATCCTTGGTCATTAAAATACAATATCATAAAATGAAGAGATAAGTAATAGGCACAAGATATATCAGATGTGAGCCTTTTGACAAAGTGAATGTTTAAGAACTAAAGGGTACAACCATGAGAAGTAATTTCCAAGTATACAATATTGAGGTGTTAAATAATTCATATTTAATATCTACATTTTCCCCCATTTAATTTAGTATTTAAATTACTAGTTTAAATGAAATAAATGTGTAACTAGGTGTGTATACCACACCTTATGTTTATATGAGTCCCACTTGAGTGCTTTGTTGGTGACTGACTTGAAACCAAGAGCATGTTATAATATATAATCAATGTATATAATTTAAAAATGAAATAATTTGAAATGATTAAAAGTAAAGAGAACAAAGTTAGGAGTACAACTATGTATCAATCAACCAACTTGCATTTTGGTAATTTAATTCAAAGACATGAATATTATGAAGCCTTGGAGCTAAGATTAGGAATTTTTTAAAAACCTACAAGTTCACATATATAAATATCGAAGGATAAATTTACCTTAACCCTAGATAAAAGGTGATTTATCATCTAAAAATTGAGGTCAAATCAACCATGCAATCAAATCATAATTATAACTTGGTGAGCATGAGTGATCTAAGTCAACTCGTATTATAAATCTAGTGCGGGTGGATGATTTGATCACTCCATCATATAAAATTGGTAATATTGAGATATTTAGTCACCTAAACCTTATCAAAAGTGAACCAACTACTGTTTTATATTGACTCAATAACATTTCATAAAATTCCATCCTATTGTATGCTAAAGTCCATAGAAATATTTGAAATATGAAACTGATTTTGATTTTACAATTAAAGGTTCCATTTACATGGAACATGCACTTCATATATATCTTAAGCTAAAATATGGGTATAAAAATATACCAATGTACATAATGTTTCCACAAATATGTATCTAAATCATAAAACTTTGAAATTTGGCCAATTTGAAAATTTTACAAGTGTGGAAGACATGTTCCCATGACATGCCCACATTGAATATGTAAAATCTAAGAATTGGTACAAGTGTGGAGAATATGTTTTCATAACATTCCCACACTATAATATGAAAATTTTGAGTACTAAATAAGTGTGAAATTCATGCCTTTTTTACATACCACCACTGAACTCTAAAATTGTGAAGGTGTGAAAGCTATGCCTCTATGACATTCCCCCAATAATATGCCCCTTTTTGAGGTAAGGGGAAATATAAAATGGTATTTACCTTACCTAAAAATTATAATATAAATGTATAATATGTGTATGGATCATGTAGCATATAGGAGTAACATGTCTAGGTAGATATAACAATTAAGGTACATAGTATATGATCATATCAAATCCGAAGATGCATGATGTGAATCATGGAAATGTATAAATAGTAATAATAAAATATTAATAAATAATCAAGAACATACAAAATAACACTTAAAATATAATCAAAAGATAATGGTCTAAGGATACCTCATACAAGGGACAGGTTCAAATTCCACATAATCAAAGGGACATGACTTAGTAAATTTTTCACAAGGTAAAAAATGACATATTTAAATGTCTATACAATAAGAAATGGCATATTTAAATGTCAAAGTAAATTAATAAAGACACATGGCCCAAAAAAAATGGATAATATTCAAATGATCAAACAAGAAAGACAATAAAAAGCAAGGTAAGACACTTAAGGAAGTGCATAAGAGGAAAACATGAAACATTGGATATGTGTTGTAAAAAAATGTTAAATAAATAACATATCAAGTACACTAGGATAGATATAAACATGGATAAAGGCACATGTAAGTATATAAGATTAAACATGATAATGGAAAATGATTATAAAATTATATAACTTGGATGTATTATGATCAAAGAAATGAATGCTCCTAATGTTTAGATGACATGAGCATGTGCTTAGATATGTGTATATCAAAATAAAAATATGCGTGAAACATGTGTATGTAGAAATAGATGATATTTTATTTACCAAAATGGAACTAACAACATAGATGCCAAGAAGATGAAATAGGTATAAGTTTTACTATAACCCAAAGATCTCATAATGGAGATGCCTCTGTGAATGCCCTGTATGATGTGTGTCATATTAATATGCTACATAATCATTATCATCAGGATCATACCAATATTTTATATTATTAGGATCAAAATCATTAATTTAATAATTATTTTATGAGACATGTAACTTATTAGGTTGTTGTCGAACTTGTTATATATATTTTTTAACATTTGCATATGAAAAACCATTTACACCATAGATTTTAGTTTCCCAATTTAAATTTTGTTTTCCTTGAGTATGTTCATCATTGTCAAAATGTTGCATCTTATAATGGGATATAGAAGAGTCATGTATATTTTATTTCACACTAGGAAAAGATGTAGTTTTTGTTTTGAATTATTGATCTTTTTGTAACATATCTTGCACCAGATTAACCATTTGAATCTTTTCTTGATCTAATTTTTGCATTTTCAATTGTGTGTTTTGAATTATCCTTTGGTACCCATACTTCTTGTTTTGAAATTTGTGGTTTATGAGAGGTAGTCATAATGTGAGTGGGTTGCTTGGTTGATATATCAATGATATTATCCCCACTATCATTTACCTTTTGTATTTTGTTATTCAATGAAAAACAACATTATATATGATGCCCATGCATCTTATGATATGCACCATAGTATCTTGATATCCTTATAGGATGTAAAAGAGGTAATTGAATCACTTTATTTTGAAGGATTTATCTTATCATTTCACTTGGAATCTTATTAGCCTTTTTTTCACTTTTTGAATCATTTGTTTTATATTTATTTTTTTGTATCTTTTCATTTAGATAGATGAAGATGAAAACACATGATTAACACTAACATATTTTGGATTATGCATGTATATAATCTGAATTTGTAACTATTTTATTAACTTTCTCATAGTGGTGATTTATTATTTTATATATTCACATGCACAAACCATAAGTGCTTTGGATTGAATATGCATACATGCGCCATCTACCTCACCCTTTGAAGGAGTGATAAGATGAATTTGGTTAGAGGGATGGTAGTTATCACCCTCCTTAGGGTTTGGAAAAGGAATAAATTATTTTTTAGACATATTAAACATGGGTTTAGGAAAGTAAATTCTAATTTTTGAAATAAATTATACAAGTTGAGAGATCAATAAAATAAAAAACCCTAGAGGATACTATGAATTACATGGAAAGACAAAGAGGCCAGGTTCACAAAATGTTTAACCATAAATTGAGATGCATCAATATAGTATAGGGTTAATAATATATAAATTAATAATAACAAGTGTGATAAATAGATCTATATCAAGTCAATTAATTTTAAAACTTAGATAAAAACCATTCTAAATTTAAATACTAGGATATGCTAAAAAAGAAAGAAAAAATATTGATTGATATTGCAATGAATTAAAAACAAGAGTACTTAGCTGGTTTAATATGCATATGCATATCTAATATGGAATAATTTTGAAGTAAATAGGATATGGATTCTAAATCAATCATCATATTTTATAAATTTAAACTTTATGGCCTAAAAATGTGTTAAATTTAGATAGTTGTGTCGATACTAGTGTTTCAGTTAGATGTAGGTTTTTAGTAAAAAATAATGACTAGATATAGTTGTGACCACATAGAACCTTATAATTTTTCTATATCATTTATTATGGTGTGTTCAAATTATACACATAGGCTATAATTATTTATCAAATAATCAAACCCTAGCTTACTCACCGTTCAAGTGACTATGGAAAAATAGGTTAGTGGGCACACATTTTTGAGCTACCCTAAGGACACCTCTATCAATGGTCACTACCTACATAACTAATAATATAAATAGGCCCTCATAATTATGTATTTATACCTTATGTGTCATCATGTGTGTGCATAAGGATGTAATGTGTGATAACCGAGTATATAGAGTGACCTCATTTATAACTTGGAAAATGTAGCTTATGGTATGATCCTTCAGTACTTTAAACCTATGAGATTACTGATCTATGCCTAATATGGAACTATGGATGAATAGGGTAGATTTACTCACTTGAATTATTGATTGAGTTCTTTAGGTAAGTTATCTTGTGAGTTTCTAGGTCCTTGCTAGATGAGGTATGAATGAGGATTGATCATGCATATATACCAATCCTTTTAGGAAATATATTAAATTAAATAAATTAGGAAAACTATAAGGACATGTTAAAATTAAAAAAATTATGACTTTAGGGAACTAGACACTTAATTTGTCACATGATACTTCCATTGATGTAGGTGTTTGCATGGGATGAAAGTGTCTAAGAATCTAGAAAATAAGTACAGGTCCAAAACTTGTAGATAATGATAACAAGTAGGTTTATATAATTTTGAGTAGGATAGAAGGCCTAGTCATCATAATTACATATGATCAAGCTGAAAAATAATCAATAGACACAAGAAATAGTAGATGCAATCCTTTCATCAATGATAAGGTATAAGAAATAAAGGGTACAACTATGAGAAGTAATTGCCAACTATATAATACTTAGATGTTATATAATTTAGATTTAGTATCTACAATGGTATGCATTTTAAATTTTGTATGTACTTGTCAACACTAAACACAATTATGACATGTACAAAATTCACTTTTTTTAACCTTTTAATTTAGTATTTTGAGTATTATATTAAAAGGGGGAATTTTTAGACAACTTAATTTTATTTTTATCACTTTAATGACATCAAATTTTATATAGTTTGACACACTTGAGAATTACACATATATTTGACTCTTGAGCATAATTTCTCTTTATCCATTTACCCATATACTATCTTAGCACCAATATTATCTAGTTAAATTTATTCAAGATCACTTGAGTCTATATAGGAACTTTATATAATCTTATAAACATAATATATCACCTTATACCAAAAATGTTTTATGCCCCTCAATAAATATCTTTCAAAGTTTAAATTCTCTATTAGGTCATCTTAGACATGTTTCATGAGTCAATCATAGTAGGAAATAACAAAGAGTCATTTTAAATATAAATAACCCCTATGGTCATTCTATACTTGAGAATCACTTAACACATTTAAGGTGTTAAGGTATGATTCCTATTGTTGTGTCTAAAGCATTAATGTTTTAATTTATTTATAATGTAATTTGAGTGTAATTTATGTCCTATAAGTGATCTTGTGAAGATAAATGATGTGTTATGAAACCTAGTCTTGTCTTGGTAAAGGAATGCATAGTGAAGCCTAATGAAGTGAGTGAGTTGAGGCTTGTAGGAAGATGTGTTGTAGTATTTTATCATGGTATAAAGGTTTTTTTAATGATAATGAGTTCTAAAGTGAATCTACAATGGAAAAAAGGTCTCAAAGTGGTATGATGCCTAGTAGGTTTATATGAATAGAGTAGTTCTTAAGAATAGACATAGCTTGCAGAGGTATGATAGTGATGATATGGATGTGTATGAGATTGAAGGTATAAAATGAAGTGTTAGAGAATTTTATAGAGGTTTTTAATCAGTCACATGACTCTCAGAGTGAGCCAAAGGGGTATGTTATTCATTAGTGGTCTTCTCATAAATCTTGCCTTAAGACCCTAGGTAGCAAAATGAGGTATCATGATCAGGTTTGAAGTACTATGAGCTCATGTGAGAATGTATTGAGGTTTAAAATTATATTTAAATAATATTTATGAATTATGAGATCATGGTTTGAAGGAAAAGGCATGAAAAGTGAAGTTAAGGTCTCTTTAGTGCTAGAATGGAGTGTTGCAGACCAGATAATTTATTTTTGCTTGTTGGCATGTGTGGATATTACATGTGAAGATGAGCCCTTAGGGAGAGATGTAAAAGGGTCCTATAAATTCTTTCTAAGAATTAGGATTTGGTTTTAGGGACATAGATGTATGAATAAATGTTAAGAATAAAAACCAGTCTTAAACCCTCTCAAAACCCTCATAGTCACCTGATGGTGAATATTTTGTTTTTTAGTGCCCAAAATGGATTGGTAAGGCTATTTTAATGATTGGATAATGTAGAGGAATATTTTAATCATATATATATATGGTAGTGGTTTATCAAGATAGTGAGTTAAACCTATAGAAAACCCCTTATTTCTCAAAAATTTGATATAACTAAAAGGGTTATGTTATGGAATTAATCTACACCCTTGGAGAGATTTATTAAGGCTCCCTCTGACTAAGGCATAATATTGGGAAAACCCTAGGCTATGGGTAACCTATGATGGGGTTGAACCTCTGGAGATGATCAACTTCCTCTTGATGGATCACCTAAACTAGTGTTATTGTAGGGGAAAGCGTTAGAAAGGGGGGAAATGATCTTATGAAAGCTAACAAGGTGATGCACCAAATAAAAAGGGAGACTCCCATAAGCTTGAACCCACAATAGATCAACATAGGATAATACTAGCTCACACAACCTCACAGCTAATTATATAAGTGTTTTCTGGGCTAGGTTCAGGTAGAACATTAATCTAGACCTACAATAGCTTGAAAACACCCTAAAAGAAGTCATAAAAGAGGATAATGAATGAATAATATTCTCCTTCACATAATGACATCATGCATAACTCACTCAACATAGATCCAAGGTAAGAGATAGGCAAAGAAATTCTATTATTTCTTCAAGAGGTAGTTCCTACAAATGCTTGACATGGTTTAGCCTAATTAAGAGGAGAATATCTTGTAATATCTCAAAGAGTCTCCTAATACTCCCAAAAATGAGCATACTTACAAAATAAGAAAGAATGGGTGATATATAGAAAAGGGGAAGAGAGAAGATAGGGAGAAAATTAACCAAGAAAAATCAATGAGATGCCACTTTTGATAAATGCTCCACAACCTTTTTAATCTAATTAGGACTTATCTTTCATCGACAAATTATCCTGTATTTACTCCAATTAGTCTTCAAGTTTTTCTCATTGGTTAAGAGATCTACTAAAATATAAGGGTCTATTTTGTAGGTGGTGAGTCATGATCCTTTCAAATAATAAATATCCTTAAGAACTAAACAAAATTGAATTCTCTAAATGCTTCTCTAACCAACAGATCTCTTTATTTGATCTTCCACACCACCTTCCACTTTCTTTCACTATTCATGAGAAGAGAAACCTCATATCTATAATTATAATAGATCCATCACCGTGTCTACTTTTAGTGGATGTAGGTACCTATTTATCAAAGATATAGCTTTGTATAAAGATGAGACACTTCAAACCTACCCCTATTCCAACTTGTACATAGGTCTTTATTATATATTGAAAACCAATCCAATCTATTAGTTTTCATATAGTCATTATGTCAATAAAAATATACAAGTTGTATAGTCTCATTCCTAGAATGTACTAGGTTCAATAAAACCTAATTATGCCTTTAAACCTTGTGTAAGCTGAGGATTAATTATTTGCATATATCTTCTTTAAAGAGCAAAGATCACAAACACAATAATTTTACAACTCTAAAATATGGGCTCTTTAAGTTCTAGATCTTTGAACCGGATGTCGAGACTATGATTTAATGGTGATGGGAATTCATCATAACCATCATGACTATATGAATGAATCTTATGCTTAATAATGCTTGACTAAGCTCTAAGGGTGACCTATCCATTTGAGATATTTGATCTAGTTTGACCTAAGTCTAATTCATTATCCATTTGAAGTCCCTAGCTTTCAAATTTTGATAAACCATAAATATCAATATGATATTATCATATTGTGCCATTTTTTAGCTCTAAATTTGTCCCATAATATCCTTATATTAGTCTATTTGCTTCCATACTTACACCATGTGATAGCTTTGCATTTATCCCTAGGATATGTTGACTCTTTGACCTCTCATTCACTATTAATCTATTTTGGCATGATGGATCACACACCATTGATTTATTTGGGCCCACTAGCCTTGTCAATCGATGCACACTATTAGATATTTGTTTAGGTACCAAGATCTTTCCACTTATTAGCTTTTCACTTATGTTGACCTTTTGACTTGATACTCATAATTGATCTTTGATCACATGATTAAATGTGCATTGTAGATTTTTTTGGGCCCATTGATATCACTGATCATCCACTTATCATTATATCTTGAATTGATATCCTTTGATCTTGACACTTGTTAGCTCCACATTCAAACTTAGAACATTTTAATTTAAATGGCTATTTCATGAGGCCTGAGCTTGACATATGCATGCATGTTTAACTATGTTTTTTTAACATGATGTGATGATGATGGTCTGGATCTTCTATGCTTGTGAAAGAAATTTTAAGGATAGAAATGAGTTTCTTATACCTATGAAAACTACTTTATGTCCATGAAGGTCATGATTACCATTAGAACCTACTTCCTCAAAATTTGACAAACTACACTTTAAGTTTAATTTAAAGTATTTCAAAATATTTGTAAGCTACATGTGATATTTGGACCAATTATTCCATATAAAAACCTATTTAGCTAATCCACTCAAGTATAATATTTGTATGTAGGCCAAAATTGACCAACATTTTTGGTGACTCACAAGGAAGCATCCCTGCTATGCTTGAGAACCCAGACTAGTTGTCTTGTCTGATCTATTGGGCAAGAAATCATAATATTTTCTCTTAGTTGACATTGAATGATGTAAGGTTTCCCCTATGGATAAATTCATATTTAATAAATATGAACAATAAGAATAAATAAATAAAGTTACCAAGGCAATTTAGAAAAGAAAACACACAATAAGAAAAGAATGTACACAACGTAGTTAGAGGAAAACAAGAACACTATTCTAATATGTATAGGGATATCACTTACAAGTGTCTTTCTCCTAGATCAATTTTAAAATATTTAACATCACTCACTTTTGGTAAACTGGGATGGAAAAGACCTTGATTTTGAGAGCTCATGATAGGTGAGTTAAGATGCCTAATTATTAACTCTTTTAACATGCTCTCAAGAGGATGAAATGGGACAAACATATCTCCAATGTGGACTTATTGGTCCATTTATTAAATTATTGCTCTAAAATGGACTATATTATCACCTTCAACCTCCTTAATTGATGGCTCCTTTGGAAATGAAAGTTGACTATCTAGGCTTAGGCAAAAGAGCTTTAAGTCATCCCAAAAAAGGTAGTTTCCTCTTGGTCATCTAGAATAATGCTAAATTCAACACCATTTTTATTATATTCACCTTGAAAGGATCCATATGGTATATCATCAACCTATCTAAGATTTGAAATTTCATGTTCTTGTGGCTCTAGATTTGACCATTCTCCTTCATTATTGAAGACATCAGTACTACCTTCAATAGACAATTCATCTTGAGATAGGTTAGATTATTCAAATTGATTCACAAGTAAATTTTCATTCTCTAGAAGAGGAATAGGCTCATTTATAACCTCTATTTGGTCCATGAAGTCATGGTATAACTATTTCCATACTTCATTTTGATTCTATTTCTCCTCCATTTCTTTCTCTTCTTCATTGTTAACCTGATCAACTGACTGGTTGACTACTACAACCACATCAATTTTTGCACTTTTTTCATCCTCATATTCAACCCCAATAAATGGAATATCTTGGAATAAAAAAACCCTCCTTTTATCTTAGATACAACCTAAATACCCATTTATTCAAATATGAAGGCATTAGTATTACTTTCAAGCTCTAATTCATCAGTGTCAAAGCCATGCCATAACAGTTGGTCCAAAATTGATGTTGGAAATATTATCATTGATGTCAAAGGTCTAGCATTATTTGTGATAAAGGCCCCCTTGAATTTAATGGTGTTTTTAATATTCATAGCTTGGATAATGTGTGTTAATATTTATTTAATATTAATGAATATATTTTTGGTTGAATATAAGTCAAAAGAGGGCCCATGGAGAATTCAAAGAGTCACAGGGTAAAGACAAGAGAGGAATAGGATGCATTTTATCATGAAGAGTAATCTTGGAGAATTCCAAGAGTCACCACGTGAAGATAAAAGAGGGTATGACACATTTTTCCATAAAGGGACACTTTGAGGAATATAAAAAGTCACCAAGATAAAGACAAAAGAACATATGATTTTTCTTATGAAGGGTCACCATATGACTTTTCAAATATAAGGATATGAAGGGTCATGCAAGTTTGGCACCATTTTACATGAGGATTTAAGGGTCACAAAGGGTGAATGCCAAACATCATTTAGAAATCTATAAATAAAGGCTTCAGAAGTAATTTATAATATGCAAGAGTGTGCATGGTTTTTATTTTTTTCAAGAGAGAAAATTAGGAGATATTGTAGAGTTTTATCACTTGTTGAGTAAGCAACATTGAGAGAAATTTATGTTTTATACACAAGAGGGGTTGGCGCTCCTGCAAGTTGGTGATTGTGAACTTTTTAATTTGAGTTAGTGCTCATTAATATACTTGAGATTATTCTCCATGGTTTTTCCCACTTTAGGTTTCCATGTAAAAATCTGCTCTCTCTCTCTCTCTCTCATGTGGTGCATATTATTATTTCAAGTTTTATTGCATTTCTTGAATGTGTGATTAAGTGGTTAAAAAAAAAATCATATTAAGTAAAAGATATATAATATACTGATTCACCCCCTCTCTCAGTATATTTCATGCTTAACAATTGGTATCAAAGTAGGTTCCTTCTGAAAAAGTTTTACATCTTGAAGGTAGATCAGGAAAGCATGATGGCTAGATCACATGAAGGTTTTTATACAAATAAGGCACCTTTGTTTGATGGGACAAATTATGTTTTTTGGAGCATAAGGATGAAGACTTATTTTATGGCCCTTAGATTCAACATTTGGAAAGTAGTGGTGGAGGAATATGAAGAGCCACTGACACTTGTAACTACTCCAACAGAAAATAAGGTAAGTGAAAATAATGTTAAAGCTTTAAATGCTATTTTATGTGGTTTATGTGAATTATAATTTTTTTAAGTTATATAATGTAAATATACTCATGAAACTTGGGTAAAAATTGAGAATATTTATAAAGGTGATGGAAAGGTTCAGCAAGCTAAGCTTTAGACTTTTAGAAGATAGTTTGAGAGTTTGAAGATGGAAGAGGAAGAAAATATAATAAGTTATCTTTTACAGGATGATCAAATAGTTAATTAGATTCAAGGTCTTGGAGAAAAGTTAGAAGAATAAATTGTGGTTCAAAAGTTTTGAGATCTCTACCATTGAGATATAATGCAAAAGTTATAGCAATTGAAGAGATGAAGAATTTAGCCAAGCTAAATATGGATGAACTACATGATATTCTTACAGCATATGAGATGTAGACTGAATAAGAGAAACCCTCAAAGAGAGAAGCTAATTTCAAGATATTATTCAAGATATTCTTCAAGAATCAAGTGACAGTTGTAGTGATGATGAATATGAAAATAGAGCTCTATTCATTCACAAGCCAAAAAAGGGCATAGGTAAATATGAAGGAAAATTACATTTTAAATGTTTTAATCATGGAAAGATTGGAGATTTTGTAGCTAAGTTCCAAGATAAGGGTAATGGTGAAAATGAAAAAGGAAATTCTACATACAAGAAGAATTTCAAAGGAAAATTCAAGAAGTGATTTGAGAAGAAGAGTTTTTATTCTAAAGATCCTAGCTCAGCTGAAGATAGTGGAGTCAATGATTCAAAAGAAGAAGAGATTCTATTCATTTCCATACATGAAGATTCCTCTATAAATAAAAGTACAAATGATCAAGGAGAAGAATAGGATGAAGCCAAAGTGAATCTGGAAGGGGAACTCATTTGTGCCTTAGAAGAGTTAAAATCTTTTGAGAAGAAGAGTCAAAGATTAAAGTTCTAAATTGAGAAAAATGAAAAGGAGTCAAAGGAAATAATTGAAGATTCACAAGTGCACTTTGAAGAAGCCAAGAAGAATAAAGAATATCTAATGGCATAATTGAAAAAAGTAAGTAAAAAATGTGAAAGGTATGTTATTGAAATTGCTTCTTTAAAATTAGATCTTGAGAAAATAAATAAAGCAATCAATGATAGAGTAGCCATTGATTCAAAATTTGAGAATAACACTAACATGTTGTATAATATATTAGAAATTTAAAGATCAATGCCAAATAAGATAGGTATTGGATTTTAAAAAGAGAAAGGAGAGGCAACTACTTTCACAAACAAGGAAAAAGGAAAGAACTATGCTAAAGCTCTTAAAAAAGAGGAAATCAAAAGGGAAGAAGTTGAGAATATAGAGGACATCTCAAATAGAGAAGGATAGAAGAATGGAGCTACAAAAGGTAATCAGGTAAGAGATACACAAATAGGTCCTATTTTTATGGTTACTATTTATATTGTAATGGATATGGTCATAAGAAAATAAAATGTCAAAAAAGGGCTAACGATTTCAGAAATAAGGAGAAGGAAAGTCATGCAGAGTCAAGTAGAAGCCAAAAATATTTTGCTCCTCTATCAGGCTTTAATGAAGAGGCCATAACATGTTACAAGTGTAAAAAATTTAGACACATAACTTGGTATTATAGAATCATTTTTGAGTCAGTCAAGAAGGACCAGATTTTGAAGGCTTCATTCATCAAGAAGAAAGTTTAGACAGGTTCATGGTAGAAGAAACAACCTAAAAAATCTATGTTGGTTTAGACAACTTTGCATTAAGAAATGAATAAAATCCATAGTTCATTGACAGTGGATGTTCAAGGCACATGACAGGAGACAAAATCAAGTTCATAACCTTGAAGAAGATCAATGGTGGCATAGTGAAATTCAGAGATATTACTACTACCATAATTATTGGAAAAGGTACACTAAGTTTGGATAATGATAGAAATAAAACTAAAAATGTTTTATATGTATCTCTTACGTATAATATCTTAAGTGTAAGTCAAATGTGTGATCAAGGGCACACACTAAAGTTTTATGTAGAAGGTTATGAAATTAGGAGAAAAAATTTAGATGTGTTGGTTGCAGATGCCTAGAGAACATGAAATAATTTATATATGTTATCTGACATCAAAGGTCAAAGATGTTATTTGATTAAAATTGAATAAAGTTGGCTATGGCACAAGAGAATGGGACACATAAATTTTGACAATCTTGTCAACATTAGCAAGAAGTAAGCAGTCAAAAATCTTCTAAATATTAAAAAGCCATTCAACACGCTTTATGAACCTTGTCAACATGAGAATCAAGATAGAAGGTGGTTCAAAACAAAAGAGTACTCAACCAGTCATATGTTAGACCTTGTTCACACTGATCTATGTGGACCTATGAAAACTCAAAGTACTCAAGGTGAGAAATATTTCATGTTGATTATTGATTATTTTTCACGTATGACTTGGGTAATGTTTTTAAAGAAAAATCATAAGCTTTCAGACATTTCAAAGCATTCAAATAATTAGTTTAGAATGAAACCAATTTGAATATTAAGTGTCTAAGATAGATCAAGGAGGAAAATTCATGTCAAATTAGTTTATTGAGTTTTTTGAAGACCATGGAATAAAGAGACATTATTTAGTTGGTAGAACTCCACAACAAAATGGAGTAGTTGAGCGAAGAAATGAAATAGTTTAGGAGATGGCAAGGACATGCTAAATGAATCCAAGATACTAGATAAATTTTGGAGAGAGGTATTTTTCTATAGTAGTGCATATTTAGAATAGAGCATTATTGAGAGTCAATAGTGACAAGACTCTTTATGATTTATGGAAAGACAAACCATCAATAGTTGATTATTTTAGAGTTTTCAGTAGTAGATGCTTCATAAAGAGAAATGATGAAAAACTTGATAAGTCTGAATCTAGAGTAGATAAAGGTATATTTATTGGTTATTCTTACAAAATTAAAGATTATAAATGTTATAAAAAAATAACCAAGAAAATTGTTGAAAGTGCAAGTGTCAAGATAAAAGAAAATGGAACATAAAGAATCAGTGATCCAGTAGACATTCCTAAAATCATTAAAGAAGAAGATTTTGAAGAATCGGATGAAGATGAGAATAAAGAGAAAAAGGACACCAAAACCCCATCCAAATATGTCTAGAGAAATCATAATGAAAGTGACATCATTGAGGACATAAATGAAGGAATTCAAACTAGAATAATGATGTAAGTGAATATGATCAAGTTAATTTCTCTTTGTTATAAAAAATTCAACCTAGAAATTTTTCAAAAGCTAGACATGATAAGCATTTTTAAGGCAATGGATGAAGAATTAAATTAGATAGAAAAGAATGATACTTGGGAATTAGTGCCTAGACCAAAAGATTACAATGTGATAGGAACAAAATTGGTTTATAGAAATAAATTGAATGAAAATAGAGAAGTGACCAGGAATAAAGAAAGATTAGTATGTAAAGGATATGGTCAGATTGAGGGAATAGATTTTGAATAAACTTTTGCACTAGTGGCAAGGATAGAGGCTATTAGAATGTTTCTTGCATATGCAATGTTTAAAAATTTCAAAGTGTTTTAGGTGGATGCCAAATCTACCTTCCTAAATGAGAATTTAAAAGAAGAGGTCTACATTGAGCATCCTAAGGGATTTATTCTCTCAAATATTAGTAGCCATGTATGCAGATTGAAGAAAACACTGTATGGATTGAAACAAGCTCCTAGATCTTGGTATGCAACACTTGATAAGTACCTATAGGATCAAGGTTTCAAGAGAAGATTTGCTGATAGTAATCTCTACATCAAAATAAAAGGTAAGAATTAATTTATTATTGTGGTATATGTTGATGACATCATTTTTGGAGGAAACATTGAAAAGATGATAAAAGATTTTTTTGATAATATGCAAAAAAAATTGAGATGTCTATGCTTGAGAATTGTCATTTTTCTTAGGATTGAAAATATTTCAGTCAGATAAAGGAATTTTCATATCTCAAAGTTAATATTCCAAGGAAATCTTAAATAAATTTGGGTTTGAGGATTATGCACCAGTTGGCACACCAATGTGTATAGGAAATAAGGTGAGCAAGGATGAAGATTCACCTATTATAGATCAATCTTTGCATAATTGTATGATTAGTAGTCTTTTATATTTGATGGAATCGAGGCCAAACATCATGCATGTAGTAGGTATGGTTGCAAGATATCAATTAGCTCCAAAATATATTCATGTTCAGTTAGTGAAAAGAATATTTAGATATATCAAGGGGACATTGGATTATGGATTATGGTATCCCATAGGTAAAGATTTCACTTTAGTTACTTATACAGATTTAGATTAGGTAGGTTGCTTAGATGATAAAAAAATATAAGTGGAAGAGATTTCTTCCTTGGTGATAGCTTAGTATCATGGCTAAGTAAAAATCAAAATCTAGTATCACTTTTTAAAGCTAGAGTAAAATATATTGCAGTGGTCTTATGTTGTAATCATGTGCTTTGGATGAAGCAAACTTTAGAAGATGTCAAGGTAAAATATGATGAACCTATTTCTATTTTTTTGTGACAACACAAGTGCTATTAATATTTCAAAGGATCCAGTGATACATTCAAGAATAAAATATATTCCCATTAGATATCACTTCTTGAGAGAGTAGGTTGCAAATCAATAGGTTAAGATGGAATATATCAGTACTACAAAGTAGATTGTAGCTATTTTCACAAAGGAACTACCAAAAGACACATTTATGTATTTATATGAGAAGTTGGGAGTAATTTATTTTACTTCCTACCATTGAGGTTTAGCATCAGTTGAGGGGGAGCTAAGTGTTAGCTCTAGGTAGGCCCTTTGCCATTCATGTCAAAGGGGGAAAAGAATAAAAAAGGGTATAGGTATAGGTATAGGTGCAAAAATAGGTATAAGGAATAGGTACATGGATTAGGTATAGGTTTATATAATAAGGGGGAGTTACTGTATGTTTTTCAAATGACACTATGTGTAGGTTTTAAGATGTGGCAATTTTTGTTTGAGGTTGCCATGAATTATAAAGGAGGAGATTGTTGGAAATATTGTCATTGATGTCAAAGGTCTAACATTATTAGTGATAAAGGCCCCATTGCATTTAATGGTGTTTTTAAAATTCATATCTTGGCTAATGTGTGTTAATATTTATTTAATATTAATGAATATATTTTGTATTGCATATAAGTCAAAACAGGGCCCATGGAGAATTCAAAGAGTCATGGGGTAAAGACAAAAGAGGAATGGGATGCATTTTCTCATGAAGAGTCATCTTGAGGAATTCCAAGAGTCACCATGTGAAGACAAAATAGGGTATGACACATTTTTCCATGAAGGGACACTTTGAGGAATATGAAAAGTAACCAAGATAAAGAGAAAAGAGAAAAGGATGCTTTTGCTTATGAAGGGTCACCATATGACTTTTAAAATGAAAGGATAGGAAGGGTCATGCAAGTTTGGTGCCATTTCCATGAGGATTGAAGGGTCACAAAGGGTGAATGCCAAAGGTCATTTGGAAAGCTATAAATAAAGGATTGAGAAGCCATTTGTAATATGCAAGAGTGTGCATGGTTTGATTTGTCTTCGAAGAGAGAAAAGCAATAGATATTGTAGAGTTATATCATTTTTTAAGTAAGCAACATTGAGAGATAGTTGTGTTTTATGCACATGAGGGGTTAGTGCTCATGTAAGTTGGTGCTCGTTCATATACTTGAGATTTTTCTCCATGGTTTTTCCCACTTTGGTTTTCCATGTAAAAATTTGGTGTCTCTCTCTCTTTTGTGGTGCATATTATTGTTTCAAGTTTTATTGCATTTCTTTAATGTGTGATTAAGTGGTTAAAGAAAAGAAATTAGATTAAGTTAAAGATATATAATATACTGATTCACCCTCATGATTAACACTTGATTTATCCTCCTTTAAATGGAGTGGGCTACCTACAATGATATCTTCATCATAGACACTTGAATTTTCATCTTTATGATAACTTTTGATTTGCAAGCTCCTCCTCTATTCTTTGTAAAATAGGTTCTTCCTCCATGAGGGAGATGGTGGGAGGGTGAAAAAGTTTACCTTGCTTGAATATTAAGAGAGTGTCCTTCCAACTAGGGACCTTTAAGGCTATTTTAGGTGGTTCTTAGGAAAAGGAGAGATATTATTGGATATTAGATAGTGAAATATCATTGATTTGAGATAACACCTTGTTTTATTGAACTGGTTCCTAGACTACCTCAACTAGTACTTTCTCTTTCTTCTTTATGCCCTACTTGATTTATTTTCATGAGGGGAAATAATAAGGCTTACCCACTTTCTCCTTTTCCTGAATGGGTTTGTGAGTGGGTGTTTTCACAAGAGATGGTATGACACATTTAGGTTCATTGGCATAGGAGAAGATCCAAGATGGGATGGATTCATATTCTTTAACTGAATAACCCTTAATGATTGGCCTAAATATTTATAGAGATGAGATTTGATAAGGTGGGATAAGGGTCTAGGATTTAGAATTAAAAATAGTAGGAGAGGGTAGTTGGGGTCTAGGTTTAGCTTCTCTCTATCTCAGGAACAATTGATAGTCATTTTCCCTCTTAGCTTGGTCATGCCTAACTGAAACCTTCACTCTTGATCCTAAACATAAGCTTGGTGTTAAATATTCTCTTAGTGCCTATATTAATCTTCTTCCATATCAAACTCTCTTAATTCAAGATCAATATCAATCCATATCTCCCTAAGTCTCTTTTTGGTTGACTAGAGAGAGACAAATTCTGACAAGGCTGATATATTGAATCTTGAGGGCCACTTGGGGTAAAGCCATCAATATTGATAACTTGATATGAAGGATAATGAATGAAATAAAATTTATTTTGATAAAATTAGTGATTATAAATAAAAAATTATGGTGATTAGGAACTTGGGTTTCTTATACCAGCTAATCTTCATAGTAGAGTCATCATTGGTGTTTGTAAATGTGCCTCCAAAGGTTGATTGCATTGAACGATAACACCAAGAAGATTTCAATGATATATAGAATGTATTAAATTCCCATTGGGCATTCCATAAGCTATAATTTCATTAATATATACCCTTGGAGATATTTATTAGGATCCATATGACAAAGCCATAATATTGGGACCACCCTAGGTTATGGGTAACTTATGATGGGGTTGAACCTCTGGAGAAGGATAAATTCATCTTGATGGATCACCTAAACTAATGATATTGTAGGGAAAAGGGTTATAAAGGGGTAAAATGGATCCTAATAAATATAACAAGGTGATTTCTCATATAAAAATGGACACTCCCATAAGCTTAAACCCACATTAGATTAGCACAAGATAATATTAGCTCACACAACCTCACAAATCAACTGATTGTATAAGTTTTTCATGGGATATGTTTATGTAGAACCCTAATATAGACTTAAAATATATTTAAAACACCCTAAAAGAGGTTATAAAGGAGGACAATGGATGAGGAAGATTCTCCTTTACACAACCATCATGCATAACTCACTCAACACAAATCCAAGGCAAGATATAGGAAATACAAGTCTATTATTGCATCAAGAGGTAGTTATTAAAAATTATTGATAGGATTGATCATAATCAAGAGGATAATTTATTAAAATATCTCAAAGATTCCCTTGATACTCCCAAAAATGAGCATCCTTAAAAAATAGGAAGGAATGGGTGATATATAGAAAAGTGGAAGAGAGAAGAAAGGGAACACATTGACCAAAAACAATCAATGAGCTTCTAATTTTAATGAATGATCCACCACATTTTTATTCCAATTAGGATTTATCCTTAATTGAAAAGTTAACCTAAATTTTCTCCAATTAGTCTTTAAGTTTTTCTCATTGGTTGAGAGATCCACTAGAAGAAAAGGGTATGTTTTGTAGATGATAAATCATGATCCTTTTAAAGAATAAATATCCTTAAGATTTAAATAGAACTGAATGTTCTAACTACTTCTCTAAACACCAGATCTATTTGATTGATCTTACATGCCACCTTCCAATTTCTTTCACTATTCATGAGAAGAGGATCTTCATATCTAAATTATGATAGAGCCATCACTATGTCTACTTTTAGTGGTTATAGGTACCTATTTATTGAAGCTATATCTTTATATAAAGATGAGACACTTAAAACTTAACCCTAATACAACATAAAAATAAGTATTTAATAAATATTTAAATCCAACCCAATATATTTGTTTTCCTATAGTCATTATGCCAACAAAAATCTACATGTTGTATAGTCTCATTCTTAGAATATACTAGGTTCAAACAAACCTCATTATGCCTCTAAACCTTGGGGAAGCTAAGGACTCATTATCTTCATAGATATTATTTAAAGATAGAAGATCAAATTCATTAAATAATTATTCAACCCCAAAATATAGGAATTTTAAGTTCTAAATATTTAAACTAAAGGTTGAGACTATGCTTTTATGGTGATGAAACTTCATCATAACCATCCTACTATATGACTGCATCTTATGCTTAATGGTGATCGACTAATCTATAATGGTAGCTTATAAATTTAAGATAGTTGATCTAATTTGACATAATTTTAATTAATTATCCATTTGAAGTCCTTGGGTTTTAACTTTTGATATTGATCATTGATCTTGATTTGAGCTTTTTATATTATGCCATCTATCAGCTCTGCATTCATCTTTCAAGATCTTGATGTCAATCTATTTGCTTCCAAACTCATGCCACATGGTATATTAAAATTAATACCTAGGATAAATTGATTATTTTACCTCTTTCTCACCATTTATTTTCTCTGGTATGATGGATCATGCACCATTCATCTATTTTGGCCCATTGGCCTTGTTAGTTGATGCACACCATTAGATCTTTGTTCGAGCACTTGAGATCTTGCTACTTGTCAGATTCATTATTATGATAGAATTTTTACTTGATTATCACCATTTATATTTTATCTCATAATTAAATGTGCATCATAGATATATTTAATCCCATTGACATCACTTATCACTAGTTTTCCATTAGATCTTGACTTTAGATCCCAAGATCTTGACTCTTGTCAGATCAATGTTAAAACTAGGAACATTTGAATTTAAATGGATATTTCATGAGGAATAAACTTGATGTATACATGTATGTTTCACTCCTTTTGTTTATTAATTATTTGGTGATGATGGTCTGGCTCTTTTATGTTTGTGCAAGAACTTTCAAGGCTTAAAATGAGTTTTTGAGACCTATGAAACCTTCTCTATGTCCATAAGGTCATGATCACCATGAGAAATTGATTCCTAAAAATTTTAAAAACTGAAATTTAAGTTTATTTAAAGTTTTTTAAAATATTTTCAAGCTACATGTGATTTTTGGACCTCTCATTCCATCCAGAACTCTATTTAGCTCATTCACTCAGGGAAAAACTTTGTGTGTAGGCTAAAATTGGACAATAGGTTGACCAGGTAAAATAATTAAAATAAATGGAGGTTGAAGATATATAATTGTGGTTTTTAAATTGTGTTAGTTGGAAAAATTTATCCTCTATTTAAATAACTTTGGTCATTCAATTTGACTTTCGCTAAACTAGCTAAGAGTGAAGAAGTGAGAAAAACTAGTGAGAATGAGAATGTGTTTAGGAATGAGGTGTAGTGGATTAGGAATATATCCAATTAATTTATATATTTTTTAATATATATACCTCATGTTAATATTGATTATATGTCTTGTAATTGATTTAAATATTTTCAAAAGGTGTTCACAAAGTAACCTATCTAAGTGAGTTAAGACAATGGAGTAAAGTTCAGAGTTTGATTTATATGTTCTATATTTATCATTAAAAATATATACCTATATTTTTTAATATGTTATAATTATGATAATGATGATATAAATTCACTATATTATCATTTAAGTGATCTTATAGATGCTCTAAGTCATGTTCACCATGATTGGTTCTTAAGACAAAATGACAATTCCAGGTTTGCATGATGAAGTGAAGAGTTTGAGCCTCTATGATAAGAGTCAATGGATCCAAGGCACATTTTAATGTTTTTAAAATGTATATTACATTTAAATTATTTATATAAAGTGGAATTTAACTTTAATATGTTGTAATATGAAATCCAAAATGGCTTATTTGACATTTTTATGAAAGATAGAGTCAAGAAATTAGTCTATAATACCAATGATTGACTAGAAACATTGATATATCTATTATATTATGATTTATAGGTCATATAAATACTATTAATGGGAATTATAAGTGTTTTAGGTATCATTAAAAGAGTTAAAGACAATAATTATCATGACTGTGTTGATAGGCTTGTTGGTAGTTCTATGTAGTCATCTTGTAGAGATGAGTTTGGGGTATTTTGGAAAATTTTGGAGAATAAAAGGCATAAGAATATATTATATAAGTATCTAAGGCTCATGATAATGGATTTATAGTCATATTTTTTTATTTTTCAAGATTGGAGAGTCAAATGTCCTTGATTGTATGTTGGTAGTGTTTGGTAGTTATGAGTAAGCCTTTTGTAAAAGTATTCTTGAGACCTTTTGGCCTATGTGGTTGAGAATAAATTAAATGGTGATTAAATTGAGGTAATTTAAGCTCTAATAATGTGATTTTTTCATGTGATTATATGGTAAAATTTATTTTATTCTTTATTTGTGTGAGGGAGACTTTTTTTGTGTGTGAAGGGCTAATTGCAGGTAGACCTAATGGCATTATTCAAGGAGTGATTTAGATTAATAGGTGGTATGGATATATGTGGATGTTATAAATGGTATATTTGAGGTATATGTGAAGTTTTTCATGAGTTGGTAGAGAATCAAGATGTTTCAAATTGGTCCAAGTGTAATATGTGATTTAAGAAGACCTAATTGCATTAGGTCTCTATTAGGCCTAATAGGGTTTTAGTCGCTATGAGTGGCGATTGACCAATATAATAAGTATTTATTGTGTGAAAAGTGTGAAATGAAATATTCTAAGGTTTATCTAATTATGGAGACATTATTGGCTGACCAAGGAGGGTGAAAGTAAGAGTCTTGTACTTATACAAGACATAATAGGCTTATTTGAGCTAGTTGAGGTGATGAAAGTATAAGTTAAGAAAAGAGATATTTGATGAGAATAAGTAGGTAATGTAGACAATAAAAATAAATTATAGGATTATTCATGAACATCCATTATAATTTATGCATGTAGATGACAAGGTCAGTTGACCTAGTGATCATAATAGGAGTCATATTGAGTGAGTTACACTAGAAGGCTATTTAAGAGGGGTAGAAGGTTGAGAAGAGATGAATAAGTTGATGGAATATTGAGAGAACATTAAAATACATTATAGACATTTTCTAAGTGTATTTTAGTGTATTTTAGGATAAATATTATAAAAGAGCTAAATAAGAGGTCACCATAAATTATTTGAGCAACAAAGTGTCTTGAGGTAATCAAGCTTATATTGGTTGTGTTGGTGCTTAGTCAAGAGGGAGTTGGAGATGAATTAGAAGTTGGATCTTGTAGAAGTTTATGGGTTGGTTCCAAGTCACTTAGGGGGTTGGATCCTCCTTTCAAGTTGGAGCCTTCTAAAGGACTAGTTGAGTAGGTACTTGACTAGTGAGGGGTTGGTGCCTCATTAAATGTTGATCCATTACTTATAAGATAGTAGTAAAAGTAGTGTTTGAATGGGTTTTATCCCCCATGATGGTTTCCCACATATATTGTATGTTCGTGTGTTGATATATTACTTCTTATCTATGTGATTTCTTCTTTATGTATTACTTGTTTACTAGATTAGTTTGAAAGACTAATGAATGATCTATGGAATTGAAAGTAAAGGTTGTAAACTAATTCACCATCCATATCAATAGTTGTGATTATAAAAATTGGTATTATATATGGTCATTTGAGTAATATTGATATATTTAAAGTGATCCTAGAATCATAAAATGCCTAAGCACCTAAGGAAAGATAATCAAGAATTGAAATCAGTGGTCAAAGGTCTTAAGGAGGAAATTATCCCTTTTGAGACAAGGAGTAACACTAACTCCAAGAGAGATAAATGATATGATCATTAAGAATATTGAATAATAGGCTAGGTCCCATATGGAATGTGAATGAGAGATAAGTCATCTCCAAACTAAGATTTAAGGAAATGGTTGAAGTGGTTAAAGAAGATAAGATGATAATCAAGGATCTTTAAGAGTCAACTAAAAGATGTAAAGACAAGTTTAGTTCAAAAGATGAAGAATGTTCTAGGTTTAAATCCATGCTAAGTTTCTTGAAGGTGGAGATTAGATAAACTAGTTTCATTCTAAATTATTTTAAATAAAGCAATGTGGCTCTTAAGGATAGTAGCAAAGAGTCATCTCAAGTCAAGAAGGGTGATAGTCAATCTAGTGAGAACAATAAGGATAAAGGAAATAGGAGGGTAGATCATGTTGGGTAGCCTAATGAATTTAAATAATAAATATTACTTCATGGTCAATGATTTATGTGTCATAGGTTTGGTCATAGATCAAAGGAATGTAAAATGAGGTATATGAGGAGTGATGAGTCAAGAGGTATGTCTAACAAGAGTAATGCTATTTTCCATAAGTGTCAATATGTTGGTAATATTTCAAGTTTTTGTAAGATAAAATTGGATAGGTTCTCAAGTTATGATAAGAGATATGGATCTTCTAGACTAAATGAGAAAGGTTAAACATCAGTATAGAGACCAAAGTCAATAAGGGTAGATCAAATTAGGCCTAAGAGTGAAGATGGATTACTTGATATAGTGGAGAAATATTACAATAGGAATGTTTGTGAGGAACTCTTGTTATCAATAATTGTTGAAAATATAATAGTTTTAAGAGTTGAGAAGATGAACATCATAGATGTTGAGGATAGTGAGCCAAATAAGGTTGATAAGCCTAAAAGGATTATAAATGAAAGCAATCAATTTCATAATTAAAAGATGATCAAGGAGGTAAGAGAGGAGATGTGGGCATCCTCTGAGTTCACTTTATTCTAGCCTCTATGGAATGGGGTGTCTCTATTAGGATTCATGGAGACATTTATCTATAAGAGGAAGCATGGTAGATGTTTGATGAGTCTTGGTAGGTTTTGTATGACATGAAAGGTATACAAACATGTTATGTTTGTGTATTCCTATGTGTTTTATTTTTATTTATTAAGAATGGATGTTTGGTCTGAGGGGGAGCTATTCAAGTTGATCATTATCCCCAAGAATACTTGTTGAAGCTATAAGGCATCATGTTAAGATATGCTAGAAGGAAGGAGTGAATACCTTCTGATATCATTTAGGGTGGACTAATGAGGTAACTTGATCAGGTTTGGTGATGTAAGATCTCTTATGAGAATGATTTTAGGTTAGATAAGCTATATTGAGTGCATTCTTGTTGTTCATATCTTTGAAAGGTAGTTCTTTCTGTTTAATTGAAGGTTTATCCTTAATTTATCTAAATAATTGTTAAGAAGTGTTGTCAATACCTATTAGTCCTTATGTGCATAAGTTAGAGATGGATTGAAGACTTCATAAGATCATACATTTTATTTATAAGTTAGTAATGGTTTTTAGCTTCATATGAAAATGTTTGATGACCTTTGGAGAAGGCCATGTGGGCCTTAGAAGGAAAAATATTACATAAAATGTGTTGGTAATATTGTTAGCCCATGTATGGGTAAAATTATCTTCCTTTAAGGTACGTTATTCATGTAAGTTATGTAATTTTTGTAAATATATGGTTTATGGTTTCAAATGACATGATCTAGGTGGAACATGGAGTTAGGGGGAGATAACTCAGGTCTCTTGAGAAGCTTAAAGAGAAGTATGTATGGACAAAGGGAGAGCTTGCTAGTTATGTGAGTGGTCAGGTCCAAGGATCAATGAACTATGTGTGGGTGACCTTATGAGAATGTATATGACCATTCTTTATTAATTTAAAAGGGGAAAAAAGAATTGATTGGGATAAAGACTTGTTTGGGGAGATCCAGCTTTAGGAGATGTGGGAATGATCTATTGTGTTAGAGTGTTTTGGCATCAATGACAAAGGGAGACATTTTTAAGGTATGATTCTTATTATTGTGTTTGAGGCATTAATGTTTTCATTTATTTAAAAGGTAATTTTAGTGTCATTAATGTCCCAGAAGTGATCTTGTGAAGATATATGATGTCTTATGAAACTTAGTCTTGTCTTGGTAAAGGAATGCATAGTGAATCCTAGTAAAGTGAGTGAGCTAAAGATTTTAAGAAGATGTGTTGAAGTATTTGAGCATGTTATAAAGGTTTTTTTTCATGATAATGATTTATAAAGTGCATATATAGTGGTGGAAAGGTCTCAAAGTGATATGATGCCTAGTAGGTACACATGAATAGACTAGTTCTTAAGCATGTAGATAGCTTGCAGAAACATGATGGTGATGATATATATGTGTATGAGATTTAAGGTATAAAATGAAGTGTTAGATCATGTGAGAGAGGTTTTGAGTCAATCACATGACTCTTTTAGTGAGCCAAATGGGTATGTTATTCATTTTTGGTCTTCTCATAAATCTTACCTTGAGACCTTAGGTAGCAGAATGGTAGAATGAGGTATCATGATCAGGTTTGAAGGAGTGTGAGCTCATGTGATCATGGATTAAGGTTTTAAATGATATTTAAAATATTTTTATGAATTATTAGGTCATTATTTGAAGGATAAGGCATGAAAAGTGAAGTTAAGGTCTCTTGACTGATAAAATGGAGTGTTGTAGAGTTGAAGGAACTTTTGATGCTTATTGGCACATGTGAATATTAAATGGGAAGTTTATTTATTAGGGAGAGATGTAAAATGGTCCTATAAATTATTTATAAACATTATCAGTTTGTTTTATGGATAAAGATGTATGAACAAATGTTAAAAATGGAAACTATTCTAAAACCCTCTCAAAACCCTCATAGTGACTCGATGGTGAAGATTATATTTTTGAGTGCCCATAATGGATTGGTAAGGAAATATTTATTATTGGATAATTTAGGTTAATATTAAAATAATATTTAGGTAGTAGTGGTTTGTTAGGATAGTTAGTGAAACCTACATAAAAACCCTTATTTCTTAGAAATTTGATATAACCAAAAGGGTTGACTAGCTCAAAGAATGAAAATCAATGGAGGTTGAATATTGAGACTTGTTTTTTTTATCCATGGTATTATTTTGGAAATTTATACCATATTTTTCAACAAGTTTGGTCACTCAAGTTAACCTATCGCTAAAAAGGCTAAGAGTGAAGATAGTGAGAAAAACTAGTCAGAGTGAGAATGTGTTTAGGAATGGGTTATAGTGGATTAGGAATGGATATAATTGATTGAGGTTTTTTTTAGTTTACTATAAATAATGTTAATATTTGTTAAATGTCTTTTAATTTATTTAAAATGTTTCAAAATGTGTTCACAAAGTGACCTGTTTAAGTGAGTTAAGGCAATGAAAGAGTAAGGTTCAAAGTTTGATCTATATTTTTTATATTTGTAATTATAAATATATAAATATATGTTTTAAGATGTTATAAGGACGTATAAGTATCATATAAATTCAATATATTACCATGGAAGTGATCCTACATATGTCCTAAGTCATGTTCACCATGACTAGTTCTTAAGATAAAATGATAGTTCCAGGTTTGCATGATGAATTGAAGAGTTTAAGCATCTATGATAGGAGTAAATGGATAAAATTCACATTTTAATGTTTTTTAAAATTTATATTACTTATAAATTCTTTATATAAAGTGTAATTTCAATTTAATATGTTGTAATATGAAAGCCAAAATTTCTTATTTAGCTGTGTATGCACTGTGAAAGAAAGAGTTACGAAATTGGTCTGTAAGACCAATGGTTGACACTAGAACCATTGATATATCTATTTAATTATGATATATACATCATTTAATAAATATTAATTATAATTATAAGTTTTTAAATTATCATTGAAATATCCAAAGATAATAATTATCATGACTGTGTTGACATGATTGTTGGCATTTGTATGTAGTCATGTTGTAGAGATGAGTTTGGGTTGTTTTGGATATATTTGGAGAATAAAATTAAAAATAATATATTATATAAGTATATTAGGTTAATTATAATTCATTTAGAGTCATATTTTTTTCCTGTTCAAGAGTGTAGAGTCAAATGTCCTTGAATGTATGTTGGCAGTGTTTGGTAGTTCTATGTAAGCCTTTTATAGGAGTATTATTGAGACCTTTTGGCCTATGTGGTGGAGAATAAATTACTTGGTGATTAATTTGAGGTCATTAAATATATAATAATGTTATTTTTTCATGTGTTTATAAGGTAAAATTTATTATGGCATGGTTCAAGGAGTGATTTGGACTAACATGTGGTATGGAGATATGTGTTTGTTATAGAGGGTATATTTTAAGGTATATTTTAAGTTTTTCATGAATTTGTGGAGAATAAATATGTTCCAAAGTGGTCCAAGTGTAATGTTTGATTTAAGAAGACCTAATTGCATTAGGTCTCTATTAGGCCTAATAGGGTTTTGGTCCCTATGAGTGGTGACTGGCCTATGTAGTAAGTGTTTCTTATGTGAAACATGTGTAATGACATATTATAAGGGTTATATAAGTATGTATTTATACTTGGCCAACCAAGGATGGTACAAGTAAGAGTCTTATACTTATACAAGGCATAATAGGCCTATTTGAGCTAGTTGAGGTGATGAGAGTATAAACAAAGAAAAGAGATTGTTGAGAAGCAGAAGTAGGTCATGCAGACCATAAAAATAAATTATAATATCAGTCATTAAAATCCATTATAATTTATACATTTATATGACAAGGTCAGTTAACCTAATGATTTTAGTAAGATTCATAATGAGTGAAGAGCCTAGAAGGTTATTTAAGAGGGGTAGAAAGTTGAGAAGAGATGAATAAGTTGATAATATATTAAGATACCATCAATATATATCATAAGTGTGTTCCAAGTGTATGATAGTGAGTGGATTATAGTATATATAATATATAAGAGTTAAACAAGAGGTCACCATCAGTTATTTGAGTAACAAAGTGTCTTGAGGTAATCAAGATTGTCTTGGTTGAGTTGGTGCTTAGTGAAGAGGATTTGGAGCTGCCTTATAGGTTAGAGATTTCATTAGTGTCCTTAAAGTGTTTGGGTGTTTTCCAAGTCACTTATTGGGTTGGTGCTTCCTTAAAATTTGGATCTTTATAAAAGATTAATTGATTTGATTCTTGACTATTGAGGGGTTGATGATCCTTATGAGGTTGGTGCCTCACTAAATATTGATCCATTTCTTATATGATATTAGTCAAATTGGTGTTTAAATGGTTTTTATACCCCATGAGGGTTTCCCATATATATCTTATGTTCATGTGTTGAAATATTGCTTCTTATCTATGTGATTGATTCTCTATGCATTTCTTGTTTACTAGATTTTTTTGAAAGACCAATGAATGATCTATGGTAGTAAAGTTTGTACAAAAATTCACCACATCTCTTAGTGGTTGTGTTTCCAACATAATTATAATTGGGAAAACACCTAAAAATTACTTGAGACATTATCAATATAGAATATAAAATTCAAAACCTTTAAGGAACATCCCTAGAGTAGTCTATAGAGTAAAATCAAATACACAAAGTCAAATTGTCATGGTGCCAAGTATCAAAGGTTAATATATGGAATTTCACTCTAAATTGTTCAACATGTAAATATTCACATAAATATGAGATTTTTATATTAGTTTTTCATTTTTTCCTTTTAATTTAATTATTTATTAAAAACTTAAAGAAATGTAGGGTTATGAAGATTACCTAGAGATGAGAAGATGGTTACACACCACTTGAATCCAATGAATGAGGGAACTTATTTTTGTCTTGGAATAATAACCTACACATAAGGAGATAATTTGGACAAAATTGATTAATAGATATATAGGTGAGCTACCTGATTAGGAATGAGTCTTGAGAAGTTATGACTTCCTCAAGTGGATGTTAGCTCACTATTTTCACAATTAAGTGGATAAATAAACACTAAATTTACAAAAGATAAAGATGTGATAACATAATTATTATTAATTAATATTAATTTAGGCTATGAATGTAAGTAAAGCATTCATCCCAATAAGTTATAACATCAGTCATGTCTTCTTATATAACCTCTATTTGGTTAGAAGTGGCTTCAACTGAGGGAGAGTAACCAATGGAATAAAGTGATAAATCAAAGGCTATATCACTATAGTTAGTAAAAAAGGATTGAGATATGATGGGAAGATCAGTAATATTAATGACTTCATGCATAATTATGGGTAGAGTCATCTATAAATGAATTTCATGTTTTAAAAGGTAAAAGATTAAATTAGAATGGATTCAAGATATAATTTTAGGGTTAAATGGCTCAAATTTAAAATAGAGTATAGGGATTAATGCCTATCCTAAAAAAATAGTGCTAATTTAGATGAATCAACAATGATTTAGATGAATCAGTTATGATTCTATTAAAACTACACCACATTAAAAATAGAAAGGCAAAGGGTGATAGAGGATAATCATAAATAAAAATATGGATATTATATGTGTTCTAAGAGTGGGATGATAAAAAAATATAGGAATATAAAAAGAAATTAAATAACTAAGATATAATACTTACCTTAAACTAATTACATGAAAAATGTATTCTTCTTGTAGGTGCAAGTGATCTTTTTGAATTGTGATAGAAGATGTGTACTAGATATAGCCTAAATTTCAATAATGTGGTGATAAAATTTACCTTAATTCTCTAAAATAAATACAAGTAACATTTTTAGACTCAAAATTCATGGTCTTGGAATCAAAGAATCACCTGTGCATATATAGATCATTTCCAATTATAAGAATCGACACTGATAATGGGAGAATCATCAGATTCACATTTTTAGTAGGTGTTTGGTTTCATCCACATTGGTTTGTTCCAAATATAGGGTAATTTAGGATTATATGCATAGGTTTTTAGAAATGCGTTTATACATGGATAAGTTTTTAGGTAATTAAGATTTTATGAGCTGTAATTAGATTTAGGTGGTTAGAAAGGTAAAATAGTAATTTTTTAAAAAATGTTACCAAGTATTAAATGGTAAATATTTTAGACTTTAGGATAGAGGTATTTAGGAAAAAATATAATGAATTAAAGGCATAAAACACCAAATAATTCCTATAGTACATACAAAATTTTAGTGTTTATATTTGCCCTTTTTTATTGAGTGGTGTGTAATAACTGACCATGTGATAAAAACTAGGAGGGTTCTAATGCCCCAAGTACATGAGGATGTATTATTCATAAAAATTAGAGACAACTAAGGATAATGAGATGGCGATGGGTTTGAAATTATTTAGATGGAAGGATATGATGAGGATCTAAGGGATAAAATTGAATGTAAATAACTTGTATTTTTGAATGAGTAACTAGTTGGCACTTACAAAGATAAGGGTATTATATACAAAAATGTCCCAAGGCTAAAATATATTACCACCATTATGAATAAGTGAGTTTAAATGAAGGCTAACAAAAAAAATGATATATAGGTCTAACCAAATCATCTATTTTTCTAAGATTTATGGAACCACCTATAGACATATTGTTGTAAGGTAAAACATGATCTTTTAGGATCCACTAGGGATTTTCCCTTAATAGAGGGTGAGAAAAGATAGGATGTAGGACTAGAAGGGGGTAATTATCCACTAATATAAGGTGTTATGTGTAAAATATAATAATTTTAATGGTTTTAATCTACTTGGCTTAGGTATAAGGCTATTTGTTGTGAAGAATGAAAGTAAATACAAAACAAGGGATTGAGGTTGATCACATAAATTGACATTAATTATTATTGGGGAGATAAATAATATAGTCAAAATGTCATTTTCTTATTAGATAAAAATTTATTATATCTAATGAAGTTGGATGGTTTTCATTGGATGGATGGATGGTGCCTATGGATTTGATATATGATATATGAGAAAAAGAGTAACTAAGGTGGCATTAAGATCATTAGTTTGTTTGGATTATGGTGAGGCATGAAATCCTTTATGATTTATTCGCTCTAAAAGCCCTATCTAATGCTAATAAATGCTTTAGTGGTTGTCAATCAACCAAGCCTAGGATTCCTAAAAATGGGAAATGATAACAAGATGGGAAGATATGGATTTAAGATTGTGTTATTTACTTAGGTTGGAGGCTAAGTCTTAGTGTACAAATGATAATATGACCAACTGGGCCTAACCCATGTTTAATTTTTTCAGAAACTGATCAATGTGAGAAGTTTTCTAAATTTTGGAAATTTGATCGATGTGTGAAGCCTTTTTGGGATATTATTTGAATTTTGATTTTATATTTTTATGGTAATTATTGATAATTTTTATATAAGATATCCATCCTTCAAAGGACAACCATCCTTCAAGGGATCAATATGCACTTTTATGCTTTTATGAATAGATGTCCTTCAAGGTAACAGTCTATGATTTTTCCCATTGTTTGATTTTTTTAATATATATCCTTGATTAATGATTTAGATTAAAGAAAACATGGATTAAATTTTATTTGGCCTAAGTCATGCTCACAAAGAAAAATATATGACACAAGGTGATATTGTGATCTTTGTTATGGGAAATAGTGATTTGGGGATCCATATTAAATATATATAGAGCATATCCAATAGAAAAATGATATGAGTAGAGTTTATGTACTCACAATTAGGTCATGAAGAAAGTGTTATTGGATGACCACATAATTCTATCTTACTATAGGATATATGTGTCAGGATTTATGGATATAAGCAATAAAAATCTTGAGTTGATTTGTGAATAACTAAATTTATTAAAAATAAATAGAGTGCAGATGTAAAGCACTAAGAAAATAATTTATAGTTTTAATTCAAGGTACACCAAATGATATGCCCCAAATCCATATGATCCAAGTCAATTAGGAAAAAAAATTGTCGATTACTCTTTTCTCATACTTATGGCATGTTAATTTATGAGGAGGATTGATCTATTCCTCATACATTAATTGGGTACAAAGGTGAGAAGAATAAGAAGTATAAAGGTGGGGTGATAAGCATGTTATTTATTAGGATGACCATAAAGTTGAGGAGTTGTATGGGTATCAAGTGTTGATAAGCAATATTACCCTAGTGAGAGTTACTTAAAATGATGTGGAATTACCGGGATAGTGTGGGTTTGCCTTCATATGTGTATTTGAGGTGTTGATGTAATGTAGAGGCATGAGCCCCCATGATGGATGAATTATCATTTGTTGGATTTTAAGCTTTATGAGCTTATGTCTATGATAGTGTAGCTATATCGATGGTGTTTATCTATAGGAATGGTTTGCTTATCGAGGTTGGTGAGTGATTTTAGTTCTACTTTGAAAACTATGATGAAGAGATAAACAGAGTGAGTTTAATTTCATAATCAAATATAGGATCAAGGTAAAATTTATCATTTATAGGTCATCATCCATATAAATATCCCAAACTATGGCTTTAATGTATTATAATTTTCAATATTGTTGCCAAGAGTCTAATGATAAGTGCACACCTTATCTTCTCTATACTAGGGAGCTTTTTTAGTGTGGGGAAATTTTTTTGGGGGGTGGTAAAAAAATGAGGGATGTTTGAAAATTTTTGGTTAAAAATGGTAGTGTATGACCCTCGTAATGGATATGGTTGTGTCTTATCATCCTTTTTGGGTAAATACTTTTGAGCTGATTTGGATTTGTTATTTATTATATAGATAGGCTTATTAGGGTGTGTTTTCATTATCTCTTTAGACATAATATTTTAGTTTTTAGAGGTGGATAATTTGGTGTAAGATTTTGGTGTTATTAAGAGAGGAGGATATTTTTGGATAGGCCATTTAGAGGGTGACTCAATGATCATTACATAACATTTGGTCGAAGGGTGAGGTCCTAAAAATAGATGGCTTACTTTAGATTAGAGGCATTGTTTGTTTTCCATTTTTAATGTTATTACATGTCATAGTGATATTGTTACAACTTGATTTAATTTTTTCATGTTTGGATGGCATTGGGAGATCTAATCTTATTAGTGGGTGTTGGAGAGATTTTTATTTTAGGATACTAAGGTATTTATTTGGTTTTGAATTTTTATCTTCTATCTTTGAAGTGGAGTTACAAATATATTTAGAAGATTCTTCTTTTAGGGGATTCCATGTAATGAGATCAATGGGGTTGGAATGGGTTATGGGGATGGTTTCAATTAGTTCATATTGTTTTACCTCTAAGGTATCTCCTATAGGGAGGTTTGGTATTTCAAGGGATGAGTCTAGAGACACAATAACTTCTTGTGGTAGAAGTTGGTCTTTGATGGTATTGATTATGTGAGCTCCTTATTGTTGGGAATCTTTAGTGTGTGTTTCTATGGAGTTCGATGAGGAGAGATGATTGGGAAATGGCTATCTAGAGATTTCTAAGGAATGATTTGGGGGGAGCATTGGGGTTTTATAATTGAATTTACCCTCTATCGATAATATTTTGGACTATAATGTTAAATAAGTGTCATATATTAATGCTATGACCTATTACACGATACTATCCATAAAATTCATTTTCCTTAAACCAATTTAGTTTAGGATAAGAATCATCAGTAGGCCCAATTAAAGAAAGATTTATGAGAGAGGACTTAAAAATATTATCAAAGATGGAAACATAAGATTCCCCTAAAGGTTTATACTTTCTAGGGGAAATCACATGGGTGATATTCAAGGTTGTGTCTAGGAAGATGAATTACTAGACTAGTTGGGTGTCGATAGAGGGGAAACATTTAGAACTACAACATTGGTAGTGCCCTTTGTCTTGGGTTTATTGAATTTATTAAAGGGTTCTTATTTAGCATTTTGGTTCTATAATATAACTTTACCTTGTTTGAGGGCTTGAATATCTAGTTTTTGAGCCATAATGAAAAATTCATCAAAAGTTTTACAGGGTTAGATTTAGAGTGTAGATGAGATATGCTTGGTGCATAATCTATAAAATAATTCAATAATTTATAGTTGGGGAAGAGAAAAGGATAATTGATTGATAATTTTATGCCACCAAGAAATAAAGTTGATAACATATTCATCTTCAAATTATTAGATAACATATAAGTCAATGATGGTTATTTTCCTTGTGATGTTTATCAAAAATTTCTCTAGGAAAGTTTGAACTAATTGACTAAAAGAAAATAGATAGTGTTAGGGAATAGAACCATACCAATCCAAATTTGGTCCAACTAATGATATTAGAAAATTTATTAAGAGGTGGGCATTGTCATGGGATATGAGGTAGCATGCATGTATAAATTCCCTAAGGTGTTTTTGGGGATCTTCCTTATTTTAGAATTTGGTAAATTTAGGTAGTTTCCACTATAGAGGATATGGTTGGATGGGTCCTACTGGGTTTATAGGCTCATTTTAGGTTTATTCATAAGAGGGTATACCTTTATTTCCTAAGGTGGATACTTCTATATGGGACATTCTATCCATGAGGATGCAAAGGATGTCTACTTGAGGATTGTGTGGGGGAAGACCACTTAAGATGTTAAGAAGGGTGTAATTATGTTGAAGATGTTTTTGAGGAGGTGATGACATGGGAAAAAATTGAGATAGGTGGTAACCAATGGTCTTGGTGTTTATTTATGGAGTTGAAGTAACATAGGGATGATATTGGGAGGGTATGGATTGTTGATATGATGTATTGAAAGATGATACATATTGATATTATGGAGGTATTTTTTGAGAGGATTGTAGTAGAGGTATTAGATGTTAAGGACTAGTGGCCACATGTGTCTAGATTGGTGGTAGTGTCATAAGTATGGAAAATACTAAGTTTTGTAAGGGGGTTTTTAGTGGTATTGTTGGCTAATTTAGGCCCACATATGGAAATTTTCTTAGATGGATCAATTTCTAGAGTCCTTGATATGGAGTGATTAGATGAATAAAGTTATTTATTGAGAAGGAGATATCATATTATTTACAAATATTTTGAAACACTTTAAGTAAGATTAAAGTGTGTAATATTGATCTTTGAGAAGCAAGTCTTTAAATAAGTCTAGGATTAAAAAATGAAAATAGACCAGTAGGGTCTCATAGTGTTTCAAGAATCTAAGGGCATGAAATATATTGCATAAAGTATTAAAATTTATTGGATCCTTATAAAGAGACAACACTTTCTTGCACAAGTCTAGAAGAACCAAACCATCATGAGCATGTCACATAAAAATGAATGGGTCAGATTGATTGTGCATTTAATAAATACACTTAGGGCATAAGTCAAGGCCAGTATACCACATAAACATGATTCTTTAATTACCAATATTATCCTATATAAATTTCATATATTGATGTTTTTTCTATCTCAAGATATAAATATTCAAATTTAAAGTTTAAGCTTCATGAAATAGCCATTTTTGTTCACATGTCTCTAGGGTGAATGTGCAAGTGAAAAGTGTCCAAATATTGAGAGCTAATATGAATATCTAATAGTGAGTGAGCAATATATGATGTCAGTAGGTCCAAGTAGATTTATGGTACACATTTGATTGTACATCAAAGATCGATGGTGAGCATCAATTCAAAAGGTTAGCATAAATGCATTAATGACAAGTGTTAAGATATTAGGTACTTAAATATATATCCAATGGTATGCATCGACTTACAAGGCCAATAGGCCCAAGTTGATCAATGATACATGTTTAATCATACCAAATTAGATAGATGGTGAGTGAGAAGTCAACAAGTCAGTGAATCTCAAAGACAAATGAGGAGCTTCCAAGTGTCTTAACCACATTATAATGGTAGAATATCTATGGATTTCATTCATTTATATAGAGGTAGATCGATGGTGTACATGAGGTCAATAAGTCTAAGGGATGATAGCAGGATTCTATAGGATAAATAAAGATATGATAATTGGAAATGAAAATCTTAGATTGAGATTGATGGTTGAAATTGAAATTCAAAAGATAAGGGACTTCAATGGAGAGAAAATTCAACTCAGGTCAAACCAAGACAAATATTACAAAGGATTCTATTGAAGCTTAGTTGAGACCTCTGTTGGAGGAACCAAAGCATGTAAACTCAATTTTCCTATGTTTCTAACATCACCTACAATAATTCCTTATATTTTATAAGTTTAAAAGGTATAATAGGTCTTTTTAGACATAATATGGTTCAAGAACAATGATAATCAATCTATAAGCTATTTATCAACATTAAGACTATAAAAAAACCAATAATTGAGATTGGTTTTCATCTATAATAGACCCATGTTTAAATGTTGAAATGGGCTAGATATGTGATTATGAAGGAGTGTCTCATCTTCAAATATAGTCATAGCTCTAATAGATAGCTACTAAACATAGACATTGTGATGTCTCTATCATAATTATAGAAATGGAGATTTTGTCTTCACAAGCAGGAAAAGTGGAAGGTGGTGTCAAGTTCCAAGATGGAGATTTAAAGGTTGGGGAAGTAATTGGAACATTTAATAGACTTTTAAGGTCTCTAAGCTTTTTTATTCATAAAATCAACATGACTTTTCACCTTCATCAAAATATTATCCTTTAGTGTGTTATTCAATAAATGAAATGATTCAGAGGTTATTGTGAGAAAAGAAAGATTGATTGTCAATAGATAACTAGTTCTAATTTGATCAAAATTGGGTGGTAGCTCAATTAATGATATTAGATGGTGTGATCCCCCCTCTCCTCCCCTTTAACTTATATCTCATATTTTCTTCCATATTTTATCTCTTTCTCAATTTTTATAGGAAATGATCTCTCTCAATTTTGATAGGAAATTCTCTCTAAATTATGTAAGAGCAGAGACTCATTTGATAAGGCAAGACCCTATCAATTTTTTTATAAAATACATATTAAAGAAATAAATAATTTCTTTACCTATCTCTCCCCTTTGAATTATGTGTAGTAAAGCTTGTGCATGATGTCATTATAAAGGAGAATCTTCCATGCCCATTGTCTTTCTTTCTTACTCATTTCTAGGTGTCTTCAAGTTAGTTGAAGGTCTAAGTTAGTTTTATTTTTGTCATTGATGCAAGCTCTTAGTGAGTCTTATAACTCCTCTTTATCTTCATTCATTATTTCTTGAACCTAGTTGTTAAACACTTATGAATCTATAAAAGTTTTGTGAGATTGTGTGAGCTAGCATTATCTTATGATTCTTTAGTATCCACTTCATGCTTATGTGAGTTCTCATTTAAATTTGGTGCATCACCCTTTTAGATTTATTAGGATCCTTTTACCCTTATATAAACCTTTTATCAGTATAAACATTAATATAGGTGATCCATCAAGAGGAAGTTAACCTTTTGCAAAGGTCCAACCACACCATAGGTGACCGACACCCTGAGGTTGTTCCCATAGTATAGATCAACTAGAAAGAGCTTGAGGAACCCTCTACAAGTGTGTAAATTTATTCCACAATAATTTTTGTCATACCTGATGAGAATTTAGTTCAAATAATATTGTTCAAAGATTGATTTTAGTTTGATCAATTTGTAGTAGTTATATCTTCTAAGTAACATCTAGCAACTCCAAAAGAAGATACAACATTTTAGTAACATATAAGTGACTATATGTAATGCTAAAGGTGACTATAAGGTCGATTTCTAGAGGTATTCCCTTTAAATTCATTTAATTTCCTTTAAACTTAGAAAAGAGATTAAGATTTGCTAATACATACCCATATAAAGGCAACTTTATTCTTAAGTCAATTTCAAGTCATACCCCTAAAATATATTTGTTAAACCCTTTCATAGCCATGTTTTCCCCTAGGGTTTTCCCATTTGTGGCCTTTAATGGTCAAATTCCTTTGGACCTCCCTCAGTATGATCTTATTCTAGTAGAATATCTGAAAGTTGTCCCTTATTTTACTATAAACCAAGCTGAAACCCCTTCTAAACACCTCATGGATATAGCCAACTTATATAACATTCATGATACTAATGAGGAAAATGTAGCAATTAGGTTATTAGCCATCTATTTTAAAGGTAAAACCTTAGATTGGTATAAAATCCTTGATGATAACTTTATTACATCATGGGATAAATTAAGGGATGTATTGTTTAAGATATTTGAGGACGAAAGTGACCATTTTCACTTGTATAATAGTTTACCACAATTAAAATATCCCCTCATGAAGTCATGAAAGACTTCAACACAAGTTTCCAAAAAACATGGGACAAAATCCTAGTCTTTGTTAGGCCTACTCCTAATTTTTCCTTTATTATTTAAAGGCCCTAAATAGTGAAATTTTAGTATTAATTCATTCCATGAGAAGAAACACATTACCAAATGCATATGAGGTGGAAATCAAAGCATAAAATTATTTGGTTCAAGCTAGCAATCTTACACCTAAACCACCCATGCCTTTATTCCCTGAGATCAGACCACCCTTATTTCTATTCCTACCCTTGATGTCATTCCTCCTATGCTTAAAATTTCTTCCATACCATCACCTAAGTAAGAAAAGTCTTCCACTAGTGTATCTAGTGATTCCCAAGAACAAAAGAACTTTAAGAGCTTAAGAACATGTTCCAATATTTGGGAAATGAACTAGTGAATCTTAAGAGACAACATGATTTAAATAGGCCTTACCAAGCCTCATATAAACCTCAATAACAATATTATCAAGCAAATAAGCCACCTTAAAAATTAAATTTCCAAGTCCAATGCCAAGGTCAAAACTAAGGACAAGGGAAGTCTAACTATGTTAGGCAAAACAACTATAATACAAATGTTGCAATCACTTCCAACACTTTGGTCCCCATAAAAAATAATGTTTCTCAAGAGGCTGAGGGTACCATGCCTTGGAATCAATATTTTGGGAAATCCATTGTCTCAAAAACTATCTTCAACCAAGATTTCAATGATCAATGGTAGCAGGTTGCCAATTATGGGTACAATCAAGCTCGTATGGCTTAGAACGCAAAGGTACCCATGATGACAAAACTAGAAGACCCTCAACAAGGTCAAAGCCCTGATCAAGGACCAAGCTAGTTGGGTGATAAAATGGTTAACTATGAATAAGAAGAGTGTTATGCACTCAATTAGTAGGCTACTTATAACTAGGGATACATTCTAGTGGCAACAAATACAAGGTTTGAAATAAGGAACATGGATGGTAACTAGGAAGAAGTGAAGGAACCTCCTACCATTATTACTTCAATATCAAATCCAAATGGAACTGCTACTATTCCAAAGGTTCTAATAACTCAAAGGAATCAAAATTAGTGGTTCAAGATGTGTTGATCCTACATGATTTTCCTAGTGTCTAAATGGTTCAAGATGTGTTGATCCTAGATGTACCTCCTCATTTTTCCCTATGCCTATCCAAGGAATTAACAACAAATATTGGAAGTTATCTAGAATTAGACTAGTCATACATGGATTTTATGACATGATATGGGACCAAAGTATCTATCAAGGCTAATCCCATTGAATAATTCCACATTAAAACTTATAGGCCAGATAGCATAAACCTCAATTATACCATCCTTGATGAGGATGAATTCATAATTGGTTAATAATTAAACACTCACCTTGAGGAGACACTAGACATGTTCTTGGATGAACTATAAAATGAAAATCATTTGGTTGATCCTTTGGAAGGAGTTAAAAAATACCCTAGTGGCTTATGAAATTTTTTATTTTATGGTTTTAAGATCAAACATGGAGTGGGTGTAGGTGAATCATTGGTATCCCCTCAAATGATAAGTATTTATCTTCTTACAGGTTCTAATTTAGTTTCTCTTATAATGCAACATAATATGAGGATCTTATCCATGACCTTCAATAGGCTAGTAAGAGAGAGATCGAATAATTACAAGTTTATGGGGATAGTGAGCTGATAGTGCACCAGAATAGAGGCTATAATATCACCAAGAATACCTTGATGAGTTCTTTAAAACATAGAGTGTAGGACCTAATTGAGGATTTTGAGGCCTTTAACATCCAAGTAATTCCAAGGAACCATAATGGATATGCTGATATGTTGGCAGCTGTGGGAGCTCAATTTGATATCCCCAATGAGTTGAATAAGACCAAGGTATAGCCACATGTCAAAGTGGTGGTAAGACCATTAGTGCTATGTAATGAAGCTCATTGACATGCCTTTGGAAATGATAAGTAAATTGCCTATTTATTACAATAAGAAGAAGAGTTTCCATCTATAAACCAAGAAATGTTTCAACATTAGTATGAGGAGAATTTTTTTTAGTTGAGATATAATTATCTTCCTAAATGGATTTTAACCCTTGAAGGTATTTTCCATGAGGGATATCATATGAGAAAAGACAAGGTAGTGATGTCAATAAATGAAGATAGATATGAAAGATTCATTATCATCAAAGACAAGCTCATTAATCTTGGAAATGTAAGCACTAAAGCTAAAAGGCATGATTTCATAGAACTTTGTAAATAATATGTAGACATATTTGCTTGGGAATATAGTGACCTAAGAGGCTTTGATCCTAAGCTAGCCCAACACACTATAGAACTAGAGGTTAATACCAAGCCTATCAGGTAGAAGCAGAGGCCTATAAACCCTAAATTTGAAGAGTTTGTGAGGAAAGAATTGACCAAATTAATTGAATCCAAGATCATCTTTCCCATTTATCACTCCTCATGGGTAGCCAATTTGGTACCTATGAGGAATAAGAGTGGGGAAATTGTATTGTGTGCTATCTTCAGAGATCTGAATAGGGTCTCTTTTAAAGATCACTATTCTTTTCCATCCATGGAACAACTCCTTTAGATAGTTGTTAGTCATAACATTTTTCCCTTTTGGATGGGTATTTAGGGTACAACTAAGTGTTGGTAAGACAAGAAAATTAGTATAAAACTACTTTGACCATAAAGTGGGGCACATATGCTTACCAAAATATTCATTTTAGATTATTAAATGTATGTGCAACTTTACAAAGAGCCATGGATATGGATTTCCAAGGGTTTTTTAATTAGATGGTACTATTGTACTTGGATGAAATAATAGTTTTCTCCAATAAGGCTAGTGTTGATCTTCTAAAGATGTAGATAGTATGGGATCTCTTTAAATCTTAATAAATGTGTGTTTGTTATTCATGAAGGCAAAATATTGGGTCACATTGTTTTAAAATATGGACTATCTATTGACCCTAATAGAATTAGCACTATCTCTACCCAAGCACAAGAAAGGAATCTAGAACTTCCTTGGGAAGATAAAATTTATGAGAATATTTATCCCTGGTTTTGCAAACCTAGTCAAACACCTCACTTCCATGTAAAGAAAAGCCAAGTGTTTTATTGGTCAAGTGAAGGTAAAGTATCATTTTAAGTCATCAAGAAAGGAATTTACCAAGTTCCATCACTCGTGAATCCTAATTTCTCAAAGGATTTCCTATTGTACACCTTTTCCAACATTGACAACATATCAACTATGCTAATGCATAAGAATGGTGAAGGACTTGAGTAGCCAATTGCCTTTTTTAGTCAAGGGTTAGAAGGATATGAGGTGAGGTACACTTTCATATAAAATTAGGGTCTTGTAGCTTTAAGGATCCTCAAAAATTTCATACCAATGCTCTCCAATAGTAAGGTTCATCTTATGGTGTCTCATCCTAGAGTAAGGGACTTCTTCCTTAACAAGGGTTTGAATGAGAAAAGAGCAGGTTAGATTACCAAGGTTAGGGATTATGATGTGGAGATAAAAGTCATAAATATGATAAGAGGAAAATACTTGTGTGATCATATGGTTGATGATCTTCAAGAAGATAAAGAATTTGTTTTGGTGACACAATACAACTCACAAATATATGCACTTCTACCTCATAAAAGCTAGCTCCAAGATATGAAACATTTATTGATAATAGGAGAATGCCCTCCAATTTATGGATAGAGTAAAAATAAGTTATTTAAAGCTTTAGTCCATACTTTATACATTATTTAATGGAGTCATTTTCATAAAGGACCTCAATAGGGTACTTGTTAGGTGCATTGATGACAATCAAGTGACAAATATCTTGGAACAATTTCATGATAGACCTACAAGAGGCAATTTTTCTCTAAGAAAAATAATAGTAAAAATAATGAGAGCTAGATATTACTAGCCTAACCTTGTAATGGATTCCTATGTATGGGTTATAAAATTTTAGAAGTTTTCTCTCTTTATAGGAAAGTCAAAATTAGTAGCTCTTCCACTCAACCTAATTCAGGTAGATCAACCCTTCATGCAATAGGGGTTAGACTTCATAAGAATAATAAATACACCTTCAAGTGTAGGAAATAAATGGGTAATCACTAAAACTAACTAATTCACTAGGTGGGTGGAATTAATTACCTTGAAAAAAGTTAATGAAATAAAAACATTGGACTTTTATGACAACATAATGACTAGGTTTGGTGTCCCAACAACTATAATTTTAGATAATGCCTTAACATTTGTGAGAATGAATACAGGTGAATGGGTATTTAATCTAGGTATCTACCTCAGTACATCCTCAAATTATTATCTTAAATGAAATGGAATGGTATATTTCACAAACAAGAACTTGATAAGCATCATCAAGAGGACCATGGAAGAAAAGCAAAAAGTGTGGCATACAAAGCTAAAGATAGCCTTATGGGCTAAAAGAATGACTCCCAAAGCTTCCATTATAAATTATCCATATGTCATTATATATGGAGGGGAATTAAAATTTCCCATTTATCTTAAACTACTTACATTGGAGTTATCCCATTAGCTTGAGTTGATAGAGAGTGAGCCTATGAACGTAAGTATGATAGAGATCATGGAGCTTGAGGAACTAGGGACCTTGTAATGAAGACATTGGAGTCATATCAAGCTCAATTCAAGAAAGAAGTTGACAAGAGATCCATATAAATGGACTTCAAAGAAGGGGACCTATTCCTCAAATGGGACTCAAATAAGGCCAAGATAGGTAACCATACCAAGTTTGATAGATTATGGAGTGGTCCTTATTTTATCCATAGATGTAAATTGCATAATGATTTTTAGCTTGCCCAGATGGATAGAGAGGTATTACCCATACCAATAAATGTAATTCATTTAAATCCTTATTTTTAGAAGTATTTATAGCTATTTTATGATATTATAGCATGTTAGAGTAGTTTTTTATGATTTATTCTAAGTGATTTATGCATATTTAATTTCATTTGTGTGTTTCCCTTTGAATAAGTTCCTTGCACATAGTTGTTTATTTTTCTATTTTGTTCCTTTTATTTTAAGAGTAAGTTTTAGATAGGGTTAGACTTGAGTAAATATCACATTAGTTGAGAAGAAAGACTATGACTCTATGTACTCGATGGATCAGTTCAAGGCTACTTGTCTTTACAGAGCAGGCATGCGAGCACAAGATATTGTCATAAATATTGGCCAATTTTGGCCCACATATGGAAATTTGCCTAGATGGATCAATTTTTAGAGGTCTTAGTATGTATTGATTAACTAATCATAGTTATATATTGAGAAGGATATATTATATTGTTTACAAATCTTTTGAAACACTTTAAGCAAGCTTAAAGTGTGTTTTATTGATCTTTGAGAAGCAAGTCTTGAAATAGGTCTAGGATTGCAAAATGAAAAAAGACAAAAAGGGTCTCATGGTGTTTTAATAATTTAAGGGCATGAAATGGTTTGAAAAAAGTCTTGGAAGTTCATTTGAGCCTTCTAAAGAGATAATAGTTTCTTTCATAAGTCCAAAAGAACTAGACTATCATGAGCACATCACATAGAAATGAATGGGCCAACTTGATTGTTTATTTAATAAATGTACTTAAAGAATCAATCAAGGCCAAAATATCACATAGACATGATATTTTTATTTATAATATCATCCTCAAAAAATTTCATACCTTGATTTCTTTTTTATCTCAAGATATAAAGTTTCAAAGTTTGACTTACAAAGTGAAACATGCATGGGGATGTCAAGTTTAAGCTTTGTGAAATAGCCATTTTTATTAAAATTTATCTAAGGTGAATGAAAAACTAACAAGTGTAAAAATATTGGGAGCTAAGATGATGACCTAATAGTAAGTAGGTAATCTATGATGTTAGTGGTCTAAGTAGATCTATGGTGTGTATTTGATCATAAATCGAAGATTGATGATGAGCACCAAGTCAAAAGGTTAGTGTAAATGCATCAATGAAAAGTGTCAAGTTATCAAGTACCTAAAAAAATATACAATGGTACATGTTGATTGATAAGGCTAGTGGGCCCAAGATGATTAATAGTATACATTTAATCATACCAAAATAGATCAATAGTAATAAAAAAGTCAACAAGTCAACAAATATAAAAGAGAAACGAGGAGATACCAAGTATCTCAAATGTGTTATACTATAAAAATATATATGGATCATGTTCATTAATATAAAGGTAGATTTATGGTACATGTGATGTCAAAAAGTCAAAGGGTTGATAGCAGTATCCTATAGGATAAATGAAGAGATAAAAATTGGCACATTATGAAAATCCCAGATTGAGATCGATGGTTGAAATTGAAAGTTGAAAGCTAAGGGAATTCAATGGAGATAAAATTCAAATTAGGTTAAACTAGGGTAAATATTATAAATGATGTCATTACAGCTTAGTCGAGATCTCTGTTAGAGGATCCAGAGCATGTAGACTCAATTTTCTTTTGTTTTCAATGTCACGTGCAATAAGTCCTTCACTTCCACAAGTTTCAAAGGTAGAATAGGTATATTTAGATCTAATATGGTTCAATAATGATGTTATATAGTTTTAAAGATATTTATTAATATTAAAACTCTAAGAAAACCAATAATTGAGATTGGTTTTCATCATATAGTAGACCCATGTTCAGATGTTGAAATGGGGAAGATATGTGATTATGAAGGAGTGTCTCATATTCCAATATAGTCATAGCTTTGATAGATAGACACTAAATGTAGACATGGTGATGGATTTGTAAAAATTATAGATATGGAGGTTTTGTTTTCAAAATTAGTCCAAGTGAAAGATGGCATCAAGTTCCAAGATGGAGATATAGTAGTTGTGGAAATTATCTAGAATATTTACTAGATTTTTAGGGTCTCTAAGGGTTTTTAATTCATAACAGGATCATGAATCATCACCTTTGGAAAACCTTTGTACTCTAGTGTGTTTCTCAATCAATGAAATGATTTTGAGGCTATTGGGACAAAATAAATATTGCTTGCCAGTAGAGAATTGGTCCTAATTTGATCAAAAGGTGGTGGTATCTCAACTAATGATCTTAGATGGTGTGATCCCCCTCTCTCCTCCCCTTTATCCTATATATCTTATTTTATTCTATATTTTATCTCTCTCTCTCTCTCTCTCTCTCTCTCTCTCTCAATTTTTAGAAGAAAATAACTCTCTCATTTTTTATAGGAAATTCTCTCTCCATTTTTTAAGAGCAAAGACTCTCATTTGATAAGGCTAGACCCTATCAAAATTTGTATGAAATACCTCTTGAAGCAATAAAGACTTTCTTTACATATCTCTTCCCTCTAAATTATGTGTATCAAAGCTTGTGCATGATGGCATTGTGAAAGAGAATATTCTATACACATTATCCTTATTTATTGATCATTTTTATGTGTCTTCAAGTTAGTTATAGGTTTAAGTTAGTGTTATTTATATCATTGATGATATCTCTCAATGAGTCTTATAACTCCTATTTTTCTTCATTCGTTTCTTCCTAAACCTAGTTTATGAAATACTTATGTAACTAGCTAATTTTTGTTAGATTTTGTGAGATAGCATTATCTTATGCTTCTTTAGTATCTACTTCATGCTTATGTGAGTTATCATTTAAATTTTGTGAATCACCCTTTTAGATTTATTAGGATCCCTTTCCCCTTATCTAACCCTTTTCTTAGTGTAAACATTAGTATAGGTGATCTATCAAGATAAATATGGCCTTATCCAAAGGTCCAACCCTGCCATAGGTGACCCATAGCCTAGGGTTGTTACCATAGTGTAGCTCAATTGGAGAGATCTTGAAGAACCCTCTCCAAGGGTGAAAATTGATGCTAAAACATGTATATAAGACATAGGTTGTGAAGAAATAATTTAATGGGTTTGAATGATATTTTTATAAGGATTAGATGTAGTTAGAGGTGGTTGTTTTAATCCAACATTAGTGGTGTAAAAAAGAGGACTACTATTTATTGATGGTGGTATTGTGTTGGTGTTATTTGTTGCATGAAGACTAGTTAGTGGCGGTGGTGCTTGAGGGCCCATGGTTGAAAACATATCCATCAAGTGTTTATCAAATCCTTCTAGGGGTGGGATATGTCTAAATAGATCAAATTTAAGAGGGGGATAAATAGGGATATGTATTTCTCATGATGTAAGATAGGGGTTAAGGGATATTATGTTGCTATTTAAAATGTGAGCAAACCAAAGGTCTCTTTATAGATAGAATTATGAAGGGCTATCCCTTATGGGTTCAAGAGATGTAGGATGCTTGGTGAATATTCCATTAAGAAAGATAAGTGCCAATAAAAATAAAATCTCAAAACACAACAAAAAAAAGAATAAGTTTTTTTTAATTTATCTTGATTTAGTGAAAACAAACACACACACTAATAAATGTACTTAAGAGATTTTAATTTTTAAAGAGCCTAAATTTAGAATGTGAAAGGGAGAAAGGTTAATGAGGGTACTAAGAAATGGATATATATAGATAGTTTCAAGTTTTTTTTAGGCTCAAAATATCTTTATATTGGAATCTATATGTGGCTTAGTATTGGGGCCTATTCCCTCAATTCACACACCACAATGTAAGGGTGTCAAGTGATTTTCTTGTATATACCTGATATCTAGAGTTCATACTCAATCAATGTACTAATTTGGTTTCCCCCTTGGTGGTAAAATCAAATTAGGATATCCAAGATGAAGGTTACTACTAGGTGATGAAATCTAAATCAATTTATTTATGTCAATGTTTGATGGATTGATTGTATAATTGGTTTGGTATGTGTGTCAAAATAAGTGATTATTACAATATATTGATCTACCTAGATTACTCTATGTGAATTATATAAGTAATCAAAGGATGGATGAAATTATTTTTAAACATTAAAAATATGAATATTTTATTTAGATTTTTATTTTGAATGAAGACAACAATCAAGAAAAAAGGAAATGAATTAATAAATTCACAATAAAATGTAATAAGATAATAAACCTTAGGGGTCTCATCAGGCATGCCATAATGTTATAGTAATATTTCATTTTGTTTCTTTTAAATTAATTATCTACTAAAAACTTAAATAAATTCCCAATTTATGAAGAATACCTAGAGATGAGAAGATGGCTGCACACTGCTTGAATCCAATGAATGAGGAAACTTATTTTTGGATTGGAAGAATAAAATGCACATAAGGAGAAAACATGGAAAAATGGATTAATAGATAGATAGGTGAGTTGCTTAATTGGGAACTAGTCCTAGGAAGTTATGAACTTCCTCAAATGGATGTTAGCTCGCTATTTTCACAATTAAGTGGATAAATAAATATTGAAATTATAAAATATAAAGATGCGATATAGACACAATAACAAAATTATTATGAATTAATATTTGTCTAAGCTATTAATGTAAGAAAAGTATTCATCCTAATAAGTTATAGCAGCATTCACATATTCTTTTATAACATCTATTTGGTCAGAAGTGGCTTCAACTAAGTGAGAGTAAATAATGGCACAAAGTGCTAACTCGAATGCTATATCACTCTAGTCAATAAAAAGGGTTGAGAGATGATGGGAAGATCAACAATATTAATGACATCATTCATAATTCTAGGCAATGTCATCTATAAATGAATTTCATGTTTTAAAAGGTGGAATATTAATTCTAAATGGATTCAAGATAGATTTTTAGGATTGAATGGCTTAGATTTAAAAATAGAGTGTAAGGATTAATGTCTATCTTATAGAATTAATGATGATTCAGATGAATTGGTGATGATTCAGATGAATTGATGACACTTTTGTTAAAACTAAATCAAATTAAAAATAGAAAGCCAAAGGGTGATAAAGGATGATTATAAAGGAAAATAGGGATATCTATTATGTTCTAAGAGCAGGATGAGTAGGAAAAGACAATAATGTAATAAGAAATTAAATAACTAAGATATAGTACTTATCTTGAACCAACTATAAGCAAAATGTATTCCTCCTATAGGTGTAAATGATGTTTTTGAATTATGATAGTGGATGTGGAGTAGATATAGCCTAAATTTCAATAGTATGGTGATAATGTTCAATTTAATTCTCCTAAGGAAATCCAATCAACATTTCAAGATTCAAAATTTTTAAGATTCAGAATTTGTGGGCCTGGAACCAAAGAATCACCTCTGTATATATAGATCATCATTAATTAGGAGAATCAGTGTTGATCATGGGAGAATCATCACTAATTCACCTTTTTAGCAGGAGTTTGGTTTCATCTACATTGGTTTGTTCCAACTATGGGGTAATTTAGGATTATATGCATAGGTTTATTAGGAATTGGCTTATACATGGGTAGGTTGTTAGGTAATTAAGATTTTATGGGTTGTAATTATATTTAGGTGGTTATAAATGTAAAATGGTAATTTGTAAAAATAAATTACCAAGTATCAAATGGGAAATAAATTAGAATTTAGGTTAGAGGTATTTAGGATAAAATATAATAAATTAAAGGCCTACAACACTAAATAATTCATATAGGACATACAAAATTATAATTCTTATAGAGAGATACATGTTGTTTGAGCCCTCTTTAGATTATTATAATGTAGGTAATGCTCAAAAATTTAGTGGGGAGTGGTTGGAGTTAGTCCATCCCAAAATACTAACCCCTTACTAAGGGAATTTTGTCATAAAAAAATGAGGGTTTGGATAGAAGATATAAAATATAATAATTTTAGTGTAAGATTAGAGAGATTCACACACACATAATCAAATTTTAGGTGCAAGCATAAGGATCCCAAATATGTAATTCCCACATTATGTATATGGACACTAATGGTAAACCCTAAAAGTTATTATTACTCTAGGAATCTAAATTTGTTGACAAAAAATAATCATATTTTCAGTCATTATTTTTGATCTAAGTGGTTAATGAAGCACATACATATAATTTATAGATTTAGTGATGACTTCTATGAGCAACATGAAAGAGTAACTAGTTAAGTACATTATCCCTCTCATGTTTTATGTATTTTAAATTAAGTGTAATATATAACAATCAATTTCAATTCATAAAAGAATTTTTAATGCCATATTTACATAAACTAAATTAGTTCATATTTTTCCTTGATTTTATATCTCTTAGGTGTAAAACAGCTAAACATGAAGGTAAAACTAAAACATCAACACAACATCCATAGGTAAAGGAAATGAATGAATAATGGTTTCAATTATTTTTCCATGGATTAAAAGGAAATTATACTTGGAAATGATGAAACCACTAATTCGTATAAATGGTAGTTTAATAACCACTATGGTGGTTGCACAACCTCCATATTGGTTACATAATATCTAGTTAGCACAAACTAGAAGTTTTTCTTGAGTGTAAAATATACACAAAGTAACTACCCAAATGAATCAAACTTTGTGTTGAATATTTTGAGAGATAGAGGGAACTCAAATGTTGTGGTGGGATGATAGTGTTTAGTCACCAATATTTGAATTTAGTCTTAGAAGAACATTGGAGCATTATCTCAATCACCCAAGGTAAAAGAGAGAGAGAGAACAGATAAGTGGGTAAAGAAGAATCCAAATTTAGAGTAGATCAAAGTAGAGATAGATCTAAGAGAAGCTCAAAGAGAGTATGAGAGTAAATATATAAGATTATTAAGTGATGTATGTTCATTTTTTTCAAGTCATTAGACTAAGGGATTATAATTAATATCCTTGGATAAGGGAGAGTGGGAGGTGTGTGTAATCTCTATAATACAGTTGAACATCAATAAATAGAGTATTTGTTTCCATTATGAATCTATGTCCTTAAGAGAGTGAGAGTTGTGTAGCACTAATGGGGATAAAAGTATCCATTCAATTCACCTGCTCAATACCATATGCACAAATTGGTACCCAGACAAGGTTTTCATTGATGGTTTATGTGTAAGGACTCTTGTTGAGTCATGGGCAAGTTGTGAAAGACAATATTTTAGTTTGGAGAAGATGTGATACACAAAGGTAATCTTGTTGGAAGGGTAGCAATACCAAGAGAACCTAGAGTTATAAAATTAATAGATATGATGAGAGGTATCATAAAAAAACTAAATGAAATGAAGATAACTCATAGAATATGAACTCATATTAGAGATGTGAGTGATGATTAAAAATTAAAATCTCAAGAGGATGAATTAGAAAAGATATTAGATGAACTTGAGACTATATTTCTCAAATATAGATATAAACCAAAGTTATATACCCTTTTACATGGTGAAATATTGAACCTATGGAGTTCATAAATTAGATCATGGATATGCATAAATATTTTGACTATAAGTCAATGGAGGATCCCAAGAAGGTGATATTTTCCTATACCCAATCAAAAAGTCATGCAACCTTATGGTGAGAACATGTGTAGTTATAAAGAGAAAGATGAGGCAAAGATGGAATAAAAACTTTGGATAGGATGGTGAGAAATATAAAAGGTAGTTTCTTGGCTTTATATTATCATCTTAGTTTATATAATTTGTATAATTTAAGGCAAAAGGAGTTGTGTGTATAATATATGAAAGAGTTTAATTAAATTTCCATTAGATTTGGTCATATGGAAGATGATAAGGAAATATTTTTAAGGTATATAATTAGAATTCATATTTTACATTGAAGATGATATTGGAATTTTTGTATTGAAGTCAATTGAGGAAGCCTATCAATATAAATTTAAGGTGAAGTAAAATTTGGATAGAAATAAAAATATGAACTTTAGAGGTAGAGGAAGGTTATTTAGATGTAGAGGATAGAATAATTATGGAAGAGGAAAAATACTAATGAAGGTTAAGAAATTACTTCAAAAAATTATTAGTTCCAAATAGGAAAAAAATTAATCTAGAGCAAAATGATATTTTGGAAGAGGAAGAGGTACATGATCCATAGGTAGGTGTTATAAATGTAGAGTTTTGACATTGATTAATTTAATTTTCCAAATAATTTCATAACACTAGCAAGAGGGATGAAGAAAAAACTCATATATCTCATATAATGAAGGGACTGTTAGATCTTGAACACATACTAAAGAACCAAAATGAGGATAAGCTCTTATGGTGAAGGGAGTGTTGTTGAAACCAACCAAGAAAGAAGGTGAATAGGTGAAAAAGAATAACTTATTTTATACTCTTTTCAAATTAGGAGGTAAGTGTTATAAAGTTATTATTAGTAGTGGTAGCATAGATAATTTGGTTTCAAAGGAAATGGTAACAAAGCTTGGGATGAAAATATTAGTGCATCCAAACCCATATACAATTTATTAGTTACTTAATGGTTATCAATTTCTAGTTAATTATAATGTATGGTCCATTTTTAGATTATTTCATATAATAATGATGTTTTATGTCATATTATGTCCATGGATGTATGTCATGTGTTGTTGGGAAGGCCATGGTAATTTTATATAAGTTTGTTGCATGATATAGATTAAAAAACATACATGATTTTGAATGATGGTAAGGGGAATCAACTAAGCTCATTAAAATAAATAGGGGAAGAGGTGGAAAACAATCCAATAATTATTAAAGGATACAAGGAATGAGAATTCTTTTTTTTCTTCCATCCCAAAGACTATATAATTTATGATCATAAAAAGGTGATTTATCTTCCTTTTGTAATTCAAAATTTATTGGAAGATTTTTATAGATAGTGTATAAGTATTTTATAGATGGAATACCACCTATGAGGAGTATTAGTCATCACATGGATTTAGTATGTATATTAAGTTTTATAAATAAATAATCTAATATATTAACTCCTATTAAAAATGTATAAGTGAAGAGAAACATAAATGAGTTGTTGGAGAAAGATTTAGTTCAAAAAATTGGATATCATCAAATTTAGATTAGATAAAATGATGAGTGGAAAACCACATTAAAAAATAATGATGGGTCATATGAATGGATTTTTATGCCTTTTGGTTTGTCAAATGTACCAAGCACTTTCATCATAACCATGAATGGAGTGTTAAGGTCAAACGTGGGTAAGTTTTTCATTATTTATCTTGATGACATTTTGATTTATAGTTATTAAAAAGAAAAACCTTTGATGAATATAAGGTTAGTTTTGAAAAAATTAAAAGATAAATTTATAGTCAATTTAAAGAAGTGTATCTTCATGTAAGAAGAGATAGAATATTTGGGACTTTTAATCTCAAAATATGGGTTAAGAATGGAATCTGAGAAGGTAAGATAAATACTTGAGTGGTCATCATTGAAAAACATCTTAAAGGCTAGAAGTTTTCATGGATTGGAAAGTTTCTATCATAAATTTATTTGAAAATATATTTACATCCATTATATAAGAAATTAAGGGTGATAAAAATAAGTTCAAGTGGGATGCTATAGTAGAGGATAAATTTTAGTTTTTAAAGAGGAAATAAATAAAATAGCCATTGTTGTCATTATTAAATTTTAGTAAAGTGTTTCAAGTTGATTGTGATGTAAGTAGGATAACAATAGTAACAATATTGAGACAACAAGGTAACCCAATTGCTTATTTTAGTGATAAATTAAAGGAATCTAATAATTATTAAATTTTTATGAGCAATAATTATATGCAATAGTTTAAGATATTAATAAATGGAGGCTTATCTATTTCTAAAATAATCTATTTTGTAAATAGATCCTTAATTATTATAGTTGATATAAATCTAAAGTAATTTGAAGTATGAGAACATGAAATGGGTGGAATTTATGAAAATTTATTCTTTTGTTTTGAGGCATATAAGTGGGAAATCGTATAAGGTTGTGGATGTATTATGTATAAAATTTATTTTAGTGAATGAAAACTAAGAGTATAAGTCATTCATTTGACTTAATAAAAGAGTTATAGGAGGGCAATTTAGATTTCTAAGATGTATGGGAATCATGCATAAATTCAAAAAACATGGATAGAACACCATGGCTTTAGTATATGATACATTATGGATTTTTGTTCATGGGAAATAGGTTATGCATACCTCAAGGCTTTATATGGAAAACTTGTTGAAGTAGATGCATAGTGGAGGTATATCTTATCACTTTGATATGGTAAAATTGTTGGTGAAATTGAGTGAGTGCTAATATTAGAAAAATATGAATATGGATGCTAAATTTTTATGCAAAAAGATGTATGTTTTTCCAACATACTAAGGTAAAATTTCAAAATTATGGGTTATATCAACCACTACCAATTATGAAGATACCATGGAAAGAGTTAATCATGGATTTCATTATTAGGGTGCCAAGAACCAAAGAGGTAATGAATATATTTTTGTTATAGTGGATATATTTTATAAAATGACATATTTTATAGCATGAAAGATGATTAGTGATGCCATGAATAATGCAATTTTGTTTTTTAAAGAAGTTGTGAGATTGCATAAGTTTCCAAGGATTATTATATCATATAGGGATACTAGAATTTTTGGACATTTTTGGAGGATGTTATGGAGGAAATTAGGAATAAGAATCTATTTTAGTTTAACCTATCATTATTTTATCTTGTTTTAGATTTAATGGTCTAAAAAGTGAGAACTTGAGACTAATTTAGATTCTATATTCTATTCCAAACTAAAAAAATATGAACATAAATAGCATAATAAGATTAATTTATTTACCTTTATATAGATATAAATGACTAAGAGAATAATGTATTTTTATTATTTCAATTTTGTTCTAGTCTATAATAGTGTATAATCATCATAAATGGTCTATAATGGGTCCATAGTTTATCGTATCTAGAAAGTGATTATTTGAACTTGCTTGGATGGATTAGGTAATTGTCAGCAATCCAAGTTGGACCCTTTGAAGGATATTTATCAATTATGATTCAAACTTAGACTAACATGGGAATGGACTAAAGGATATGGGTGACCTTATCATTAGACCAAACCTCTAGATTATGGGGTTAGTTCCCTTGGTACATCCTTTATGGCTTAGAATCACTAAGAAATATTGATTGGGGTGAAAATGGATAGAAAGTTCCTAAAATAAACATAATATAAGGGGTGGTGATGCACCAATGTTTAATTATCCCGCTCAAATTGAACTTATAATAACACTAATGGATAATGCATATAACTAAATCACTATCTCTAATGGTTTGTAGGAAATAATGTTTCATGTAGAGGTTGGTTTTAATGAATAAAGTATGAGGGTAATGGGAAGAAGGCCTGGTTTAAGGTACGTATAGTCAAACTTCCACTCCAAACTCAATCATCATAACACATTAGATGACATGCATAGAAAACCTATTAGAACCTAGATGAGACTTGGACCCATAAAAGGGGAGATTCTACCACTTGTGAATATCAACAAAGAATGTACACACTAGATATATATCATGGAGAATATGAAACATTCTATTAATTAGTCTAATAAGTTCATCAAGTATAAAACTAGGTAGAGTTTCCTCATACTCAGGTGAGGGATACAAATCTAGGCCTTAAGGCCTGAATATATAGAAGAATGAAGAGAGAGGGAGAAGGAAAAATAAAATATAGTTATAGATTAGAGGTCATAAATGAACAGAATCCACTCCTAAATTAGTTTCATTAGCTATAATAGTCTTCTTTTAATGCTCTCCATTCATTGATGCTCTTCAATGACCCCTTAGGCATTGAAATGGGGTAGTGGAGGCTATAATTGACCTATTTGATTCATTTAAAATAATTAACAGACAAAATTAGGGGTCATTTACTTCCCTATTTGGTATTTATAATGTATAATTTAGGTGTAATTAACCTCTATAAGGTATTTGAGCAGCCAATTAGTCCTATCTTGCATATTGATTAGATTTGAAATTGCCTTCATCCCTTCATAATGGATATGAGGATTGCCTTCATTGACCTTAAAATTCATTTAATGGTCAAATAAATCTATACTAAATCCTTCAAAAGTATCTCTATTCCATTATCCAACTTCTTTGTTGACCAAGTATGCCAAATAGGCCATTAGGCTTAGTTATCAGAATGTTGGATGATTGAGTGGACATGAAACTTGCATGAGACCTTAAGAACATAGGTTAGTATTATGTATAAATAAACATCCTAAATTATTTCATAATCTTTTTTGAGTAGCTCACACTTGTAAAATTTCCAAACTAGGTGATTAGGTCACCTTCTCTTGCACATCTATAGACTAGATATTTGGAGGAGGTATATAGAGGCATTTAAAAGAATTTTTTTATACATATAATAACTTTAGGAGACAAAAAAGGTCATAAACCTTCACCTCCAATGATTTTAAATTTTCCAAACAACTCTTAACCTTATAATTCTCACAAAACCTTGAAAAATTACCCTTTTATGATAATTTCATATAGTATCTGTATAGACTAGTAGTATGGTTAGGGTCTCCTATGAGTTTAATTTGTGGTTTAGATGTTGTTAGGGTAATTTAGGAGTTTTTAGGTGTAATTATTTTCATTTTTATTAGGTTGGGTCTATATTAGGGTTTAATTAGGGTTGAAGGTCTACCATCTTAATGATGGTTCATAAATATCAGACATCTAATACCAAACTTATGGTCATGTATGTTTAGTACATAAACCCACCTAAAAATCCTAGAAATATTTGGTTACCATGCAAATTTTGTGTGGATATACGATAAAAATATGGTGGACTTCAAGCTCTTTACTAGATAGTCTGTATAGGCTACAATCTTAGCATTCATTTATAGAGTTAGGACTATTAAACTGACTTCCTCTACCATGGATCTTGAGTCCATATGGGTGCCTAAATTCCCTTAGGATATTTTTCCTTGAGTCCATTTGTATGGAATATTTAATCATTTGAAATGATGGATTGAAGTAATTTTTAAGGGTTGTGTAACTCAAAGAGGGTATTTAGGCCCATATGATCATTTTGGTGCATTTATTTATTTGATACCACTTTATTATGAACTAGATAATAATATTACACATTATCCTAATGTCATTTTTTATTATAAGAGTATGAGTGTATCTCAATTGTGATGGTGGAGCTTAAGGCCTAAAATATGGCTTTAGGCCTAACATGTATCAATTGAGCCTCATGACTCTGAGGTATATATAATTGGATAGGGGTTTCTAAAAAAATAATCATGGAACCTTTCTTACCTATTTGTATCCTCTATTCTTACCTTCAAGGGCTTAACTCCAACTCTGCTCCCTTTTCTCATAAGAGTACATGTAGGTCTACCTACTAGCCTGGATGCTTGGCAATGGTATGGGGTCTGAGTAAGCTCTTCATATCTTCATTATATATATGATGTAGTTTAATAATCCTAGAACACACTCCCAAGGTTAAAAAAAACCTCAAGGATAATCTTTCCTTCAACTCCATTCATGCATATCCTCATCTCCCTTGCCTATGGTTTGTATGTAATTAATCCTGTGTAACCCTTGGGTCTAAGTTCAATGCTCTACCCCATATAACATAAAACTCTCAATATTATGGAACATTGTTATGACTATCTCACTCTTCAAAATTATTTAGACTTAAAGTCCTTCTAAATGTATGGATATCTTAATTCATGTACACAAGCCTGTATAAGCCTATTTAAACTTGTTTGGGCCTAATAGTCCCTTTTTTGCCTCAAGGGATAAAATAATCCAATGTATATATGGAGATTCATTCATAAAAAAAATACATACTTACTTGTAATTATCCCAATAGTTAATTTCACAAAAGGTTTAATGTTACCTTCCTTATTTGATGTTTCCACCCTATAGGTGGTATCTAGGGCCCTAACTATGTTGGTTCCCAATTGTACACCTCTTATGATCGGCATTTCACACTTGAAAAAAATGGAAAGAAATGATGAAAAACCTACTAGTATGTTGTTTTAGTTGGGTAAGGTTTTGACATCAAGATTAAACTAAATATATAAAATGATTGAGGCACCTACAAAGGGTATGGTCATCTTTCTTCTACTTATGTCTCTACCTAAACCAAGGTGATAAGACCTATAAAGTAGCTTGTTCACATGGAGAGATTCTACAATTTATCAGTACAAGGAACACATATGACTAGGGCATAACCAAGTTTTTTCACTTCACCCATGAAGGGTTATCACATGAAATGCATAAATGCTTTAAGTCATATAAAAGATACTAAATATAGATGGGAAAGATATTAAAACCTTCATGTTAAATTATTTCCAACAATAGGGATAAAATAAAAGACTACAATGTTAGGATTTAAAAAAATGAATTCAAACACATTTCAAATATGCAATATCTTATACATTTGTAAGGCAAATAACAATTATTTTATGAAAAGGGTGTGTTATATATAGGTTAGGATAGGGTATGACAAGTTAGATGATTAAAAAAAATGAGGGTGGTATGCTAGTGGTTTCCAAACAATAAGGTATCTTATAGCATTTCATGATAATATTCCTTAGCAATGATGCAAAAAAACTTCAAATGCAAGATAATGGTAAATACCAAATGATTCTAGAGAGACTAGAATATACACTAAAACTAATACTTAAAATTATTTTTCCTATCAAATCCATAAACCTAGGGTGCCCTAAAAATTTATTCAACAACCTATCCTTAATAAATGTATAAAGAGTATATAATCTAAATATATGCTCAAAATGACAACAAATAGTGAACACAAACCCAAATATCCAATCAAAAATTCTTGCAAAACATGTCCCTACACTTCATCTATAGGAAACAATAAAGAACCACAAGAATTTTTATTAACTTAAAAAAAAAATTACACACATTAGTATTTCAAAATGCTGCCATGGGGACAAGCATGGTGAGATTGCTCTTTCGACAAGGGAGATGTAAACATGCTCTCAAATATTGCTAAGGGTTGTACAGTTGCAACCACCTTATCAAGGGAGACAAAATATACACACATAAAGTGATCCCAAAAAATATTTTACAAAACTTAGATTTAGAGAAAATGGACACCAAAAATCAACAATGAACAACAAACTTGAATAGAGGAAAACCCCCTATTTATACATTTTCAAATCTGGGATTAGGTCATAACTTACAAAATTACAAAGCAACCCTTCAAATCCACCAAGATGATTATATCTATAAAATATTCCCTTGCTATGCCTAAAATATTCATTCGTTGGTAAGAAAAATCATTGCTCTAACTGCCTCTACAAAGAATGATGAAGATATGCAACAAACTATTTGATCTCATGATAGGAGATGCCTTTCACACAAGCTAGAAGGAGAATATTCATGTTGGAGAGTTGTTAAAACTTTGTATTTATGTGGAACTACCTGAATATGCCCTATACCACTTACATAATAATAATGTCGATAGGTTGTAAGTGCTTCATCCTTATTCCATTGTAAAGTGTCCATTTATAATGATGACTGTCAAAATACATGTTCCATCCACAAGTCTTAGAATTTCAAATGTACCTTTAAAAAACTAGTGACATCTAAATGTTTGACCTCTATGCACTTTGAAAAATCCTTAGGATCTAAATCATGAGCTTATAAATAAAGGGACCCATGGCTTTTCAATCAAATTTATAATTACTTTTAAAAACCTAGACTTCTTGTGTAACTACCATGACTCATCTATAATTTTCCTAGTCAATCTACTTTCAATGGAAAAAAATCCATGAAATCACTTTACACAAGATCTTTTATCATGACATGTATGCCTATGTGGCATCACCATGTCACTTTGTTCATTAACCTAAAATGTGGATCTTTATCTATATGATGAATGTGAGTGTGCCACTTGGCATATATGTGGGATCTTAACTTCTAGTTAGCATCAAATTATATTATGAGTCATTAGATCTCCAACAAGACCCCTGAGATAATGCCACTTGGAGAATCCATGGGATTTTTATGCTCTACATATTCAATCTTTTCCAGGCTAGTGCCCTTTTACCATGTGGTAGCTCTTCATTTGGTCTAGATCTTTTGACAAGTTAGTTCTTCACTCATGCCATTGACATTGAAGAATGATTTGACACAGACCATCAATCCCTTTTTTCATGAATCAAATACCACTAGTTGTCCACCATAGATTAAATTTAACATCCATGTGCCTATCATTTGACATCTACACAATGATGTTTGTGTGACCATTAAATTTAAGTTCTAATGGATGATTTCCTTTTATGTATTAAATTTAACATCCATGGGCCCATTATTTGATGTCCATGTGAAAATATGTGATGTTTTTGTGACCATCAAATTTAATCCATAAATGACAAGTATCCATTAAAACTTAACTTTGACATTTGCTTAATCATCAAAATACATTCACACAGCCATCATAGATGTTCATGTAGTCATCATAATTCTGGTTCCACTCACTAAAATATTAACACGTGTCCTCTTCATGTTCCTCTAGAAGTTCATTTGACTTTGTTGACCCCTATGTGCTTTTAGATCATATTCCTTTGCATTGATGTGCATCATTTAACTTCAATCTGCTAACTTGGTTGTGATTGGCTCAAAATAAATAAGGAAAATTACAAGTTTTGATCCTATGGAATTTTTTCTAGGTCTTTATCTTTTGGTACATTTGTCTTCAACTTTTCTATCTTTGACATCCCTATGTTCATTTAGCATTTGCTCATCAGGACCTTTTTTTATCATGACAATTATTTTATACATTTTGTCTAGGATATTTTCCCAATACATTGAACTCTCTCAAACAATTATCCCAATAAAATTTGGTCTTCAACATCTTTTTCTTCATCGAGACAATTGTTTCAGACATTTTATCTAAAAAAATTTCCCCAAAGAAATTATCCTTACACTTTTTGTCTTTATCGGGATAATTATTTCAAACACTTTATCTAAAATAATTTCCCCAAATAAACTAGACTTAACATTTTAACTAAAATATTTAAACTTGACATTTTGCTGAGATAATTAAATTTGTTGGGATTTTTACATGGGAAAAATTCTTGAAGGATAAGTCCCCTTCAGACTTTTTTCCATGAACAAAAAGTCTAAAAAAATAAGGAATTTACATTTTCCTGACATAATGAAATTATTTTAGACCTTTTACATGGGTAAAATTCCCAAAGGAAATATACCTTTAGACATTTTACCATAGATAAAATGTCTAATGGAATTCCTTTGAGTTTGTACAATTTTTTTTTCTATAACAAATAAGTCTTCATGCTCTTCATGAACAAAAAATAAATTAAAAAAACTTAAAAACTAACATATATCTAAAGATTTGACCAAATTTTACCAAAACTAAATATATAAAAATAAAATTTGATCATGGGGTCCAATGGTTTTTCCTTGGAAACACATGGTACAGTCTTAAGTCCCACATCTCATATTTCACCATGTGAATTGGATCTTTGGCTAATAATATTAGGAATGCATGAATATTCTAAGCTTTTCAAAAGAATATTAGAATAGTGCAAGTGTATTAACGCAATGCTGAAGTGAAGATGCAAGTCACATATCCAATGAATGGGTTGCATCAAAAATATCTAATGCCAAATGTATAACACCACATCACCATCTACATGTGTAGAGGATGGACATACTTGAACTCGATATATATATATATATATATATATATATATATATATATGTATATATATGTATATATATGTATATATATGTATATATATGTATATATATATATGTATATATATATGTATATGTATATATATATATACATATATATATACATATATATATATATATACATATATATATACATACATGTATATATATATATATACATATATATATATATACATATATATATATACATGTATATATATATATATATATATGTATATATATATATATATGTATATATATGTATACATATATATATATATATACATACATACATATATATATATGTATATATATACATATATATATATATATACATATATACATATACATATATATATACATATATATATATATATATACATATGTATATATATATATATGTATATATATACGTATATATATATACATACATACATATATATATACATATATATATATATATATATAAATGTATATATATATATATATACGTATATATATATATATATACATACATACATACATACATACATACATACATACATACATACATACATACATACATACATACATAGATATATATATATAACATCAATCATAGGTAGGTAGCTTGATTTTATGTCTGTAAAGTAGACTAAGTCCAATTAAATAATGATCCAATCCTTTAAACCCTTAAGAAACTGTAAATAAAATGTTTACATTGAGTGACAACACCTAGTTATTGATACGCTAAGATGTATAGAGTTGGACTGTGATGTATATGTCCATGGTAATAAAAAATATTCTCATGTCCAAGCTGAATCAATTTACTAGAAAATATTTTGATTTCTATGAGTTGATTCATTTAAAGCCTATCACAAAACACTAGTCCTACGCCCAATCAACATGCTACTATTTCATGGTAATCAATGATCTTTAGCTAGAAAAGGATATGAGATGGACATCCAAAATCAGACTTTGAGGATTACTATTGCTAACACAATACTTTAATGTAGATTTTTATAAACTATTCTTTGTAAATATTATATTATTTAAAGCTATTGTTGGATTTTCATTCACAAGGGTAACATAGAGTAAACTTTCCCCTTAAAAATCAATGTGATTTCATACTAGAAATGATCTAGCATTGTTTTCATACCACTATTGGGGATTGGAGGAGCCAAACATAGAATCAAATCATGCACAATGAAGCCAAAGATACATAGACAAATTATTTCAATATAAATAATATACTACTATGATTTCTCTTATTAATTCATTTGAGACATAATACAATTATATAGGAATAAGATTCTTAGAATAAAGGATTCTAGATCCCTAAAAAATCTCTCAGCCTAATAATAAATAATTCTAATAACCTTCTCGTACATCAATAATGTAATAAATAACCTATGTTTGTAATATTGTTGTAACAATATTATGACTACATAACAAACTAATTTACCAATTACTATTTACTTCTTGATAGATACTCAAACTCACAATAATGTAAAATCCATTCCTAACAACATACCCCCTATAGGTGTGGAAAGAAATCCAAAACATAAGACTAGGTGCTAATCCAATGGGATCTAGAATCAAGACTTAAAAACTTAATCAAATACCCATGAAGACTCAACAAAATAATAGAATACTTAACAAAAATATATCAAGAGGATATATAAATTAACTCATAATATAAACACAAAAGGAAACTATACAAATAAGGCCCAAAGTAGAGGGGAAACAATGTGATGCAATAATAAAAGACACAACACTATACAATTATGTACATAGTTGTAGATAGACTCAATTCAGGAAGTGCTTAAGACCTCTACCATTAACTAGTAGCTCTAGTATTTTGCCATCCAAGTATCTCAAGAAGAAACTATGTTCCCTAATTTGGCAGTCAATGGAATAGGGACCTATCTGCAATGGATCAAATTTTCCATGTTTTCCTTTCTCCTCATGCCTGCTATTCCAAAGTAGAACTAGATCACCTACTTGAAAAGTCCTTGGAATAACCTTCTTATGAAATATCTTCAAATTTTCATTAAACTTAAGTTTTATTTTATGAGTTTGTCTTCAAATTTCATCAAGATCAATAATTTGGTTCATCCTACTCTCATAGTGGTTGATTTTATCACCATGCTCTAGTTATTATATAAGCTAATAAGTTGGCAACTATAAATTCATAGGCAAAAACTACTTGAGATCCATAAACAATATCAAAATGGATTTTACCTGTATCTCTCTTACACGTAATCATATCATCCCACAAGGAAAAATTTATCTATTCACCTAACTTCTTGTTTGCTTCCAAAGTTCATCTATTGATTTTAAGCAAGTTTTTATTACTAGATTCTGCTTACCCATTCCCCTAAGGGTTGTGATTGGAAGCATAGGTCAATTCAATTTCCTACTCTTTACATAATACCACTAAGGGTTTGGCTTTAAATATCATGAAATTATCTAAAATTAGTTTTATAGGCACACCAAATCTACAAATAATTTGATTTAGCAAAAAATCCATAACTACCTAGTTTTTCACTTTCTTTGTATGGATCGTTTCAACCCATTTTGTGAAGTATTCAATCGCAACTAGTATCCATCTATGTCTAGTTCTTGATGAATCAACAATTTCTCCAATGAAATCCATTCCACATTGATTTAATAGGCCTTTAATCATTATATGCTATAAGGGAAGAGAACCTAAAGCTTTCATCCTCCCTGCAAAACACTAACATTTATCACACTACCTAACTTTTTGAACAACATGTTTGAATAGTGATGACCATCGATAACCAGATCTTAGAATTTTATGAGATATAACCTTAGGTGAAAAATGACCACCACATAATCCACTATAAAATTCCTCAATTAGGTTAACAATTTATTATTCTATTATGCATCTTAGGAAAACCCCATCCAAATTTTTCTATGCTAGTCCATTCCTAATCAAGAGGTATTTTTGGAAAATAAGATTGAGAGTTCTTATTTGATTTTTGTCCAAGTCAGGGGGATAATTTATATTTTTTAAGTATTAAACAATGTCTCTATATCATGAAGATATGTTAAATTAACTCGATGAATCATCAACATTAAAAACAATAGTGTTTACTTCAATAACCTATAAATCATTCTCAACTGTAACCTTAGCTAGACGCATCCCTCTTACTAACTTGGTGGTTTGAATATCCATGTCATACTCTTGTAACTTATTGACCCACTTACATCTCTTGTTGGATACTTTAGTTTGAGTCAAGATGCCCTTCACCATGGTATACAGGACATAAGAAATAATCTTTGAAATTAGAATATAAGGCTTGAACGTCTTGGTAGCTTTCAAGAGAGCGAAATATAGTTTTTCCATAATGGTATAATTTAGTTTAGGACCTTGTATAGATTTTCTAAAAAAATCTATGGGCTATTCATGACCATATTCATTATTTTACAATATAACATCAATAATAGTATTATATGATGCAAAAGAGAATATCTAAAATGGCTTTGTGTAATTAGGGTTAGCCAAGATAGGAGTAGACTTTAAAGCTCCTTTAATATCACTAAATTCTTGCATGGACTTCTCCTCCCACTTGATGATCTGGTCCTTATTAAACATGGAAGTAATAGGTAGAGTAATCTCTATAAAATTGGACACAAACCTCTTTATAAAGTTAATTTTTCCAAAGAAAGACTGAATTCCTTTCTCAGACTATGGGAGAGGCACTTCATTAATGGATTTGACCCTTTCAAGGTCAATCATGACACCATTTTTGGATATGATATGTTGTAATAACTTATCCTTTTACACTCTAAAGTAGAACTTATTAGAATTAATTGAAATTCCAAACTCCTTGCATTTGATAAAAACTTTATATGCTTCAAATGTTCTTCTCTAGTCTTGGAGTACATAGTAATGTCATCATGATACATATTTATGAATTAGTTTATTATCCCTATAAAAGTGATGTTCATATCTCACTAAAACATTACACTATCATTCATCAAACCAAAATACATCCTCATAAATATATATGTTCCCTAAGGTGTAGTGAACATAGACTTAGATCTCTCAAATTCCTTCACCATAACCTAGTTGTAACCTAAGAAGATGTCTAATGTGGACAATATCTCTGATCTAGTAACACTTTGCAACAGGTTCTCCATATTGGGTATGGGATAATTATCTTTCAAAGAATCCTTGTTAAAATTTTAGAAATACACATACAAGTGCATGCCATCATTATTTTTCCATACAGGGACTAAATTTTCCACCCATGATGAATACCTAATAGGCTGAATGATACCACCATCCCTCATCTCTTTAACTATTCCCTCATCTTGGTGGATAAGATGGGGTTAATAGGCCTCTATTTCTACTTTAAATGCTTATTATCAGGCTATAATGGGATGACATGCTGGAACATATATTCCTTATATGTTTTTAGCTCAAAATAAGACCATGCTAAATAATCCTAGTACTTCCTTAATAGATGCATGTAAGATTTTTTCTTAGCTTCACTCAAGTGATTACCTAGCCAAACCTTTCTTAGATTCTCATGAGAACCCAAATTACACTTAGTCATTTATTTTGAGATAATTGAATCTCTCTATTTGATTCTATCAACTCCATCAAAATATGCTTATAACCTTACCAATCCTTTAGGGAGCATGTTTGTCTTCAGCTGAATAAAATCCTCTGGGGTCGGTTAAATAACCTCTTATGATTCTTAATCACTTTTAGGGGGTGTTTGGGGTAACTCAATTTAATTCATATCTTACCTTTCTCCAAATTCCAAATACTTAAATGATCTCTTCCTATGTTTAGGTATTATTAATAATTCAATAAGTGGAATGGTGATTTTAGTTGACTCAATACTTGGGCCATATCACACATGTTATATTGAGGAAGAGGATTATGGGGTGGAAGGGTGACAACACCTTCAATCGGAATATAATAATTTAAGGTTTGAAGTGGAGTAGGATTGGATGGATTGACAATTTTAATAACAACCTTTAAAGCTAGTTTTTTTTAACCTCATTATCACCCTTAAATATACTAGACAATATGGGTACTCTATTCTTGGCCGAAGTGCCTCTAGGCCTAGTAAATTAGGAAATAAGTACTAGCTTGGAAAATTTAGGGACTACTATAGTTTTCTTAGCATCCTTATTATCATCCCCTACCTTTTTATTTTTAGGGGTAGTGTCTTAAAGAGAAACAACATGATATTTGCTTCTCAAGTGATACTCCTCTTAAGTAATTGCTACATTGATTAACAATTACCTATCTTCAACTGATAGGATTACCCCATCATATTTATTGATCATCATGGAGCATAATAAATTGAAATCATGAATGGGTAATTCATATTCTTTAGACATATTAATTTCAAAAGTAAATTTGGGAGTTGGCATGCTTACCTTCTCAATTACACTCCAAAATTGATCAACAATAATAGTACTCAACAATTCCATGGAGGTATCCCATTCAATTTATGGAATTTGACAATTAAATGTCAAAATATCATCATTAGATGATGAAGACTCAAGTTCATACACATCTTCATCAATTTAGTTTAGTTGTATCATATGGGGATGTGGAAGGAAGAACTTATCACACCAATCAATATCAATGTCATAATTCATCACATTCACTTTAGCATTCAATGAATTAGGCATTTCTTTTCCATCCCCTTTATTATAATTTATATATTTTATTTATTTATGTGTAGGCCTCTTCTCTCTATCATTATCTCAATGGTGGTAAGTAGAACTTCCTTATGTTTGATTTGGATTTGGATCTCTCTCTTGACTAGTAGACACACGAGGGATCCCTTTTTTAAATCTAACCAACTTGTATGACATTTATTTGATAGAAGAGACCAAAGTTTTAATAGTCTCCTCAAGGTTGGCTATCTTCATGGACTATGTCTTTTTTGGATTGACCAGCTTCACATCAACTCACTTGTTCATGGGCTTTCCCACAGCCTTTATATTATTCTCAATTTGGATGGCCATATTGAATGCCAACCATAGGTTTGTGTTAGGCTTGTCCCTCAAGTATTATGAAACATTATTTTCAAAGACATCATGATACTTTATTAAGCATTCTATATCACTAGGCCTAATGTTTTCAGGTAATTACATCAAATTTTTGTTGAACCTCATATTAAAGTCCTACCCACACTAATAGGGTTCTTTTTGATGTTTTCAAACTCAAAAAAAATAAACCTTGGATCAATCCTAGCACCATAATAAATTTTAAAACCATTCTTCATTTCTTCCCATGAATCAATGCATCCATTGGGAAGAGAGTTGAACCAATCATGAGCATCTTCCTCTAAGATGTGCATAAATATCTTGATGCACACATCCTCATACTAAACCTCTTAATATTCAATGATATTGTGAAAATCCCTCAAGTGTTGATCACTACCCATTTCATTGTTCCCTTGAAACTTTGGGAGGCATTTCCTAAGTTCATTTTGGATTTCATTAGGATAGTCTTCTATTTCATTGAAATTGATAGGTCTAAATCTAGGAACATGAAATGTAGGATGTTCATTCTCATCTTGGTCCCTATGCCTCATGATTGGTTTAATGGGAGGTTTAAGAACAAATGGTAAAGGGATATGAAGGGTTGAATGAGGTGGAATTTGTGGATTATACTTTGGAGGGGATTCAATTGGTTGAAAAGGAGCTAGGTAATATATAGGACTATAAGTTTAAACATTTATAGGAGAGCTATGGTAGTCCTCAATAATGGGAGGGTCAATAAATATTTCAAGATTATCAAAATATTAAAAAACCTTAGTAGCTAAACTTTTCCCTTCAATATGCCTCCAAACTTTTCTCTTTCTTCTTTGATGAATACTTAAGGGTGGAATAAGTTTCTTAGATGGGTCACCTTTGAAAGTTGATTTCAATCCTTCTAGATTTGAAAACAAGGATATACTCAAAGCTAAAAATTTAATAAAAAATTTAGAATAGGCATTGGTCTTCCTTAAAACCAAGTGATAAAAATTAAATTCATCACTAGCATCACAATTATATAATATAATAGTTAATGAACTACTAGTGATACATGCTGACAACATACTTTTCCAAAGTTAATGATGAGATTAAAATCAAAGACACTAAAATCTTTAGAATAATATTCAAAAGGGGAAAAAACCTTCCAATATGTAATCTTAATAGTCATTTACAATTAACATATCAGGATTCAATTATCAATCCTTAAAAAACTATTGGCACATACCTAGTGGAGTGTTATGGAGTTGATGCACCAAAGATAATTAGAATAGAAAAAAGAGATAGACAACTTTAAAAATAACAACTCTTTGCAAGAGTCCTTAGAAACACAAGTGACTACGACTTGAATTTAATCCCTAGAAATGGCACCAGAATAGTGTTGATTCCCATTTTTACACCTCTTATGCTTGGACTTGCACACTTGAACAAAATGGAAAGCAATGATGAAAACCCCACTAGTATGTCATTGTAGTTAGGGAAAGGTTTGGCATCAAGATTAGACTAAATGTAGAAAATGACTAAGATACACCTACAAATGGTATGGTTAGATATCTAATAATTTTGGCTTTACTTAAACCAAGGTGAGAGGACCTATAGGGTAGCTTTCTCACATGGAGAGATTCTGCAATTCAACATCCATGGGGATTTTCGGCACAAGGAACACATATGACTAGGCATAACCAAATTTGTGTACTTCACACATGAAGGGTTGTCACATGAAATGAAAAAATTCTCTAAGTCATATAAAAACTAATAAACATAGATGGGAAAGATATTTCAACCTTCATTCTAAAGGATTTTCAACAATAGGGGTTGAATAAAAGACTGCAATGCTAGGATTTAAAACACATACTGCAAACACATTTAAAATATGTAAGATATTATGAATTTTCAAGGAAAATAACACTTATAGTATGAAAATGGTGTGTTATATGTAGGGTAAGATAGGCTAGGATAATTTCAATGATTAGAAAAATAAGGGTGGTGTGTTGGTGGTTTCCAAATAGTAAGGTATCTTATAATATTTCATGATAATATTCCTTAGAAAAGATGCATAAAATATTCAAATGAAAAATAATGGTAAATACCAAATGATTCTAAAGAGACTAGAACATACACTAAAACTAATCCTTTAAATTCTTTTCCCTATCAAAATCATAAACCTAGGGTGCCTTAACAAGTTATTCAACAACCTATCTTAAAGAAATATATAAAGAGTTTGTAATGTAAATATATGCTCAAAATGACAACTATTAGTGAGAACAAACCCAAATATACAATCATAAATTATTAAAAAACATGTCCCTACACTTCATGTACAAGAAACAAATAAGAACCATAATCATTTTCATTAACTTGAAAAAAATATTACACACATCAGTATTTCAAAATGTTGCCATGGGGACAAGTATGGTGAGATTCCTCTTTTGACAAGGGAAATATAAACATGCTCTCAAACATTTATAATGGTTTTACAACTGAAACCACCTTATCAAGGGAGACATAATTTACACATAATAATTGATCCCAAAAAAATTATATAAAACCTAGACATAGAGAAAATGGATACCAAAAAATAACGACCAACAATAATATAAAACCTAGACATAGAGAAAATGGATACCAAAAAATAACGACCAACAACAACCTTGAATAGAGGAGAAATTCCCTATTTATATAGTTTCAAATCTGGTACTGGGTCACAAATTTCAAAATTTCAAAGAAACCCTTCAAATCCACCAAGATGCTTCCAACTGGGAAATATTCTCTTGCCATGCCTCAAATATTTATCTATTGGCAAGAAACATCATTGCTTTAATTTATTCTACAAAGAGTGATGAAGATATGTAAACAACTCTTTGATATCATGGTGGGAGATGCCTTATACACAAGTTAGAAGGAGAATACTCATGGTAGAGGGCCAAAAAAACTTTGTCTTTATGTGGAACTACTTGAATATGCCCTATACCACTTACTTACATATTTGGAAACTCTTGGACAACTACCCTCCCTCTCATACATGCCATGGAACAACTTGCTTTTGCCATGATTCTTTGGGAATATTATAGATCCATGGCCCTTTAAACGATCTTATTTAGAGTGGCCCACCTAAAATATCTTTCCATGGAGGAGCTTGGTAAAACACAATAAAAAATTCAAAAGACTTAGGTCATCTTTGAACTTTTACTTTTTGGATCCAACTTATTTTTAAAATTTTGCATTTTAGGGCTTATCTAATATATTTTAATGCATAAATGCATAATTTTCAACATTTGACTAATTTGGGAAATTTTGACCCCACTTGGTAATTTTTAATTTATGTAATTGTCACTTATATCCCCCTAGGAAATTCCCCTAGGGATTTCTCAAATGAGCACATAAGGGGTTAGTAAATCCATTTGGAATTATAATGCACTAAACATAGACTTTTCATTCTTACAACTTCCCTTCTCATATAGGCTTTACCCAAGATCTACAAAGAGGTCATAAATTTTATGAATATAAGCTCCTTCATATTAGTATTCCAAAAGCATAAAAATAATGTTTATAGGTTACAAGTTCTTCATCATTATTCCATTTGTAAAGTGTCTATTTTTACTATTGACTATCAAAATACATGTTCATCTACAAGTCCCAAACTTTCAAATGTACCTATAGAAAACTAGTGAAATATAAATGTTCAACCTCTTTCCATTTAAAACATATTTGGGAGCCAAATAATGAGCTTTTAGATAAAGGGACTCGTGGATTTTTGATCAAAATTTCAATTTATTTTAAAAACCCAAACTTCTTGTGTAGTTATCATGACTCATTTATAATTTTCCAAGTCAATCTACTATCAATAGAAAAATCTCCAAGAACTCACTTTACACAAGATCTTTGATCAGGATGTGTATGCCTATGTGGCATCACCATGTCACTTTGTTCATTAACCTAAAATATGGATCCTTATCTACATGATGAATGCAAGCATGCCACTTGGAAACTCTCTGGGATCTCAACTTCCACTCAAAATCAAATTCTATTATGAGCCATTATATCTCTACCAAGACCCCTGAGATCATGCCACCTAGAGAATCTACATGCTTCTTTTACTCTACATAGTCAATATCTACTGAGATAATTCCCTTCTTCCATGTAGTAGCTCTTCATTCAACCTAAGTCCTTTGACAAGTCATCTCTTCACTCACACCATTGATCTTGAAGCACAATCAAACATATATTATTGATCCCATTTACCATGAATCAAACACCACTATATATCTAGTATGGATTAAATTTTACATATGTATGCCTATCATTTAACATCCATGTGACCATCAATGACATTCATGTGACCATAAAATCTAAGCTCCAATAGATGATTGCCTTTTATGGCTTAAATTTGAAATTTGCACACCTATCATTTGACATCCACATGAACATCTTTGATGTTTTCATGAACATTAAAATTATGGCATAAATGGCACGTATCCATTAGAGCTTAAATTTAACATCCATGCAATCATCAAAATACATTCATGTGGTCATCATGGATGTTCATGTGGTTGTCACACTACTAGCTCCACTCATCGATATTTTAACATGTTTTCCTCTTCAAATTCCTCTAAAAGTTCCTTTAAATTTATTGACCCCTACATGCCATTGGATCATCTTCCTTTACATCAATGCACATTGTTTGATTGTGATCCACTAGCTCAATTGTGATTGGCTCAAAATAAACAAGGAAAATTACCAAATTACAAGCTTGGGGCATTTATTTTGGGTCTTTATCTTTTGGGACCTTTGTCTTTAGTGTTTCTATCTTTGATATCCCTATGGTCATTTGGACTTTTATTATCAAGACCTTTGTTTTTCAAGACAATTATTTTGGATATTTTATCTAGGATAATTTTCTTGATGCATTAAATTCTCTTAGACTCTCCTCCCATAGAAATTAGGTCTTCACCATCTTTGTCTTCATTGGGACAATTATTTTTGACATTTTTTCCAAAACAATTTCCTTGAAGAAATTGACCTTACACTTTTTATCTTCATTAGGATAATTGTTTCAAACATTTTGTCTAAAATAATTTCCCTAAAGAAATTGGAATTAACATTTTTGTTGAAATATTTAAATTTGACATTTTGCTGATACAATTGACTTTTGTTGGGATTTTTGCTTAGGCAAAATTTCTGAAGGGCAAGTACCCTTCAGACATTTTTTATTGTAGACAAAAAGTTTGAAACAAATAAGGAATTTACATTTTATTGACATAATGAAATTATTTTTGACATTTTGCATTGGAAAAATGCCTAAAGGAAATATGCCTTTAGAATTTTTTCCATTGATAAAATGTCTGATGGATTTTCTTTGGAATTTTTGTACAAAGTTTTTAGCCAAAAAAAACAATTCTTCAAGATTTTTATTTGAAAATTTTTACCAAAAGGCTCTAAGGGCTTTGCACATACACTAATTAAATACCAAATAACACTTAGCCAATTTTAACATGAAAATTTTCCTTAGAGTGAACATTCAAAATTAGGACTTAGGCTGAGGACCTGTGCATTAATACTTGACTTAGGTTAGACTTAGACATTTTCACTCGATAAGGGTTCAATTGCTTTAATACAATTTTGGGCACTAACTGTATGTGCCTAATTATGCATAACTAGGACTGATTAGGCCATCTATTCCATATCCAAATTTAAAATGGGCTAAGTCATCCTTAAATTTTTAGGAGTCCAATTCAAATCCTCTTTTATTTCACTTTTATCCCTATAAAGGGTTTCTTAGTTTGGTTTTCTCATTTGACCCTGCCTAACTGCACCTTAACTATGCTAGCTTCTTGAAGGGTGATATCCTATGTTGAAGTCCCTTTAATTACTCATCAATTATTATTTTATTTCATATGAAATCCTTCATCTCAAAAATCCCTTTCATTCTGAAGGCTTCTTAGAGTAGTACTAAGTCCAACTTGCTTTCTACCTACAGTCAAGCCTATTGGTGGAGACTCTAGGCTTCTAACTATGGGTACCTTTCTTAAGGGTTAAATGATGCTTCATATATACTAGCCATATTGATGACATATTATTTACCTTCCTATCTATTTGAATCCTCTTAAATCTCTCATATTTTCATTACTCTTAACCCTATAATCATAACCTTACTCCCACTGGAATCTTGATTGAGCCTACTTCTTAGGAAAGTTTGATGAGTTGGTATTTGGTCTAAACCCTACCTAATCCATCTCATACCTCATACTAGTCCTCTTTAATCTTAAATTATCTTCAATATTTCTCTCAAATAGTGCCCAACTTCCTTATTTAACCTACCTAAGAAGGCTTGTCATGACTGTGATAGTCTATTTGACTGTATGTGATCATTAATAAGGTAAGATGATGTTCATTATTTCTCTTGGGTGCTCCTAGAATGTGGGTGGAATCTTAATATTATTATTGACCTCTTGAAGATTTGTTAAAACCTATTCACCATCAATATTTCTCCAATTTCACAATTATAATATAGTGTATGAACCTTGAGATCTTTGACTAATCTTGGCTTCTATTTGAGTGAGTCTAGTGCATGGTTCTTGATGGAAAATATTTCCCCCTATTTAACTCATCTACCATAAATATTCATATGTCCTAAGATTTTGCAATGCTATTTAATTCGTTCAACATCCATCTCATATACTTCCTCAGTTAACACCTCATCTTCTTGTTTGCACAAAGGCCTGGTATGACTGTGAGAGGTCTATCTTTGCACAGTGGTATGGTAGTGAGGATGGTTAGTTTTTTAGTCAAATTACAAATATATGGACAATATTATAGATCATGGATCAAGTATATCTTGTGTGTATTCCATTTTAGATAATTTTAAGACATTCTATGAGTAATCTTAAAGTGTGATTTGAAGGGCTCTTTTTCTTGATGACATGACTTGGTTGAGTATGGAAAGTAGAGGAGGTTTGTAAGGGTATTAAATTACTATTATGTGCTTAGAAATATCCATCTCTTCCATATTTATGCCCTAAATGCTTTGTAACATAGGTAAACTTGTCTTTAGTCACAAAATAAAGAAATCATGAAGTTTAGCTTGCTCCCACAACCCACACATGTGAACCAGGGGTGGAGGATTATGGAAATGGTCTATGGGGACTTTAGGAACACACAAAAGTGTTAGTTTGTATAATATCCCCAAGAATGTACCAAAACTATTACATTTATAGCCCTTACATAGATGAAGAAGCTCACTAGAGTGCCCAAATTATTAATGTTTGTTCATAAAGATTAGGCCATGAACCTATAGACAAATGACATGGATAAGAATGTAAATGTACCTATTTCATTTCCCCAAAACCTCAAATCTTTGTATTCTTTCCCCTGTATAGAATGAATCAATACCTAAAAGTTTGCTTGGATTGCCAAGGAACTCGGTGGATAGAGAGGAATGATTTTGGCATGTTCTTGCATCCTTTTTACTTGAAAATTATCCTAAACATATGAAATGAATTAAAATAAAATACCTAACCCCCCTCTATATATATTGACCATATAGGTCTATACAATCTATAAAAAATACTTGAAAATAACCTTTTTCCTACATTTTCTCCAATTTTGAAGCCTTTAACCACCATTAGAGGATAGATGGATGGAAAACGTGAGTCAAGTGATATTCAAAACTGAGTTTTATAGTAATAAGAGTTGAAAGGATGCATATTTTTTCATTTGTGGGGCTCATTTGGCTAGTGGGGAGTATAAATGTGTCTTAAAAAGAATTTTTATGATATGAAATGCCTATGATGATTATAAGGTGAGGATGGTACCTTTAAAGACAATTATTAATTTGTGAAACACTTGAAATATAACCTTTTATAAAGATTTTATAAGTCATATAGAATCATATAAGGCATTTGAGGGGTATTTTATGGCTTCTAAGGGTGAATAGAGGTGCAAATTTGGCTTGGATGAGTATATTATGAATAAAGACATCAAAAAAACTATTTTACCTAATGTCATGACCTTAAGAAGGGTTTAGACACCCTTACATCCCATTGGAAAATCTATCCCTCTTTTAAATGGCTTAGATAGGCCTAAAACCATAAGAAATGGAAACCTTATACTTTCCAAACTACCTTAACTTTGTCAAAAGGTCCTTAATTTTATCAAAAAATGTTTAAACCACCCCCAAGGCTTGAGAAGGGCCATGAAAACTTTCCTATTCACTCCATGATCACTATGACCATTATCACATCACCAAATAGACTCAATTCATCCATGACATAATTTATTCACAAGCAAGCTTAAACACATACCACAACACCCTTGATAGGATTAAAGAGGTCCAAAATAAGGACATTGAAGACATCATCATGAATTAATATCACCATGTGTAGGCTTAGGTGGGTTTCATGAAAGTTTTTTTTTATAGGGGTTGGAATTTATCCTAGGAGGCCAATTCACCAAAAATTTTGGCAACTCACAATGGTGATTAGCCTGATGGTCCCCATTGAATTTTCATGATAATAATAGACTTTAAACATGACAACATGGTTTTGATGACTACCCTCTTGTATTGCCAAAAAATTATCACTTTATGACACCTCTAGTACTATTACAAACTCATAAGACACAATATATACAACTAAAGAAACACACCTAACATCGAAGAATTAAAAAAACCAAATACACCTAAACAACAAGCAACATACTAGGAGGCCAAATTGCCAACATTTTTGGTGACTCATAGGGGTGATCAACCTACTGGTCAGGAGAACCCATTGAATTTTCATGACAATGACAAACTTTAAACATGACAACATGGTTTTGATGATTACCCTTTTGGACTAACAAATAATTAGCACTTTATGACACCTCTAAGACTAGAACAAAATCACAAGGCAAGGTACATACAACTAAATAAACACACCTAACACCTAAGAAGCAAAAATAAATAAAGACAAATAAATAATAAGGTAAAAGACTAAAACTTGTAAGTGAAACACTTATTGAGACAAGATAGGAAACTAATAGAAATAACTAACTAGAACACACCTCATTTTTCCTCTAGGATCAAAATGGAAACTCCTTTGATAAAGTTGGCTACATGAGGTTAAATGGTTGTGTTAATTGGGATCCAAATAGGAATTACTCATTATATGAGGACTCCCACTTGTATTTGGATGAATTTTCATATTCATGGCTCCTTAAGAGAGATGATAGACCTTCTTTCTCCACTCTTAGGTACACATATTAACTAGGTGGGTCAAACACTCAATCATAATAATCCCATATCTATCTACCTTGCATGATTAGCCTCATCTCTACCTCAGTCATAAGATTCTCTTGGTCTACCATGTCTTGGTTGTTTCCCTCACTCTGATGTACTACTGTAACAAACACTTCATTATTCCTTCCATCATCTTATAGATAACTCTTGATAGGGTCAACATCTAATTTATCTTCAGCATGCTCTATATGACGTGTGAGCCTTTGAAGGGTTTGATATTAATTTTAAATGTTTATGTATTGTTTCTAAAGTTCATCATTATCAACTTGACACTCTATGTAATCATGATCACACCTTAAACTATCATCAACAATTTATATCTCATTCCCATCAACAAACTCATCTTTGTGGCCAAGAATTGGTCCTTCATATTCAATTAAACTAGAGCCTTCTTAAACACATACCTTTTATTGGATGTTTGAAAACTTTATAAGGCTACCTCCTTACTTTACAATAAATACAAGTTAGATATATGTCTCATTCTCACACTCACAAATCCTTTTATGATAAAGAGTGGCTTTCATATCATCAAGTATCTCTTGGGGATAATTTTCTTATTGTCCAATTAAAGTGGCTTCTTCTTTTAGGTAATCTTACACCCAAAAACCCTCTTGAAGTTCATCCTCTTTTGTATTATGAGATATTGATTTATACCTATCCTTTCTAAGGGGTGTCCCAATGGTGATTTCCTCTCATTTTTCACTCAAAACACTCTCATCCTCTATCACTACAGCTATTTCTTCTTAATTTGTCTCACAAAGGATAGGCTCCTTCTCAAGGAATGGCATGGCAGATCCTTGGAAAATTCTAAGAAGATGAGTCAAATCCAATGGTATTGTAGATTCTTTATCATAATCATTGAGCTAACAATCTTTTACAACCATTACTTCCTCTTTTTGATGCACATTATCTTGAATAGACCTCCATAAGGGGAAGGCCTTAGACTCTTGAATGATATCAAATTTGTCCTCCAATTTAAAACTTTGGATTATACTTGACTAATCTCCTCTTCCCCTTGATTTTTGTATTTGTTTCCAAGTTGGAAATTTAGATGTAGGGTTTTCATTCACATTTTTCACAACTTGGGAATGGAATTAAGGTATCTTAAACTAAGATTATGTTTCTCTTACAACTACTATAGATTGATGTAGATGCTTATCTACAAGTTCAATATGTTTAATAAGGTGAGCCTCAAAGTCAAGAACCATATTATTGGAGGTATATTCATGATAATCAAAATGTGAATGGACTTACAAAGTCTATTGTGAATCATATAGCTCTTCCTTCTCAAGACACACTTCTCCTTCCCTTTTAACTCTCTCTTGGATAGACCTCCAAGTAGGAAATGTTGGTAGGGATTGTGAGGAAATTTGAGGGATTTGACACACATTTATTTGAGAATCTTGAGGGGAGAATGGAATTTTAATGGAGGAATAATATGGGATGGAGGATGGGACATAATAATAATTATGGTAAACTTGTTTCCCCTCATATACTACTAACCTTTCCTCAATCTTGGAAAACTAACCCTCTATATTCAACATGTCATTATTGACCCTTAAATGACCTTTTATCATGAAAAATGCCTAATCTTCCTTGGTGTACTACAATGAATTCCTCATGATCTCAATCACATGCCTAGGGATTTCTTGGCCATACCCTCTCAAGGTGTTGATGCTCACCATGTGTATTTCATAGCTCAACAAGGTTTTCTTGAGGCTTGATATGGATTTGTTTGGGACATGGTTGGGCTGAGAAAGAATGTCATGATGTTGACATGATGGATTAGGTTGATAAGTATGATACCAAGGAGATGAAAGAGGCTCATAAGGAGGGTTAAATTGGTGTCCTTAGTATGGAAGAGGATCATAAGCCTAATAGGGGATTTTGTATTGTTGATAAGGGTGCATGTAGGGAAGGTAGGGGTTAAAATAAGGTTGATAAAGATCATCATAGAATTGGAATAGACCTAATGGCTACTAATAGGGAGGTGAATGATATAATTATAACCCATATACATTCATCACTCATCATGATACATAATAAAATAAATTAAACTAATAATAGAAATTACTATTACCATTATATTATGGCCTTGTGATGACCCTCATCATGAAATTCTAACTACAACTTAGCATGTGAGTGCTTGAAGATGCATTAGATGGCTAATATGATATTATGAAGGCTCCTATACTTGAATCTAGTCCCATTTAGCATGCTATAAATATTAGCAACCCATGTTGCACCCTTTGAAGGAGATTTTTTAATTTTGCTTCATACTTAGATTAACATGGGAATGGACTAAAGGCTGTCGGTGACCTTATCATTAGACCACACCTCTAGATTATGGGGATATCTCCCTTAGTACATCACTTGTGGCTTAGAATCACTAATACCTATTGATTTGGGGTGAAAAGGGATAAAATGTGCCTAAAAGAAACAAAATCTAAGGGGCGGTGATGCACCAATGTTTACTTATCCACTTAAATTGAACTCCTAACAACACTAATGTATAATCCATAGAATTGAATCACTATATCCAATGGTTTCTAGGTAATAATGTTTCATGTAGAGGTTGGTTTGAATGAATAAAGTATGAGGGTAATGAGAGGAAGGCCTAGTTTAAGGCACTTATAGTTAGACTTCCACTCCAAACTCAATCATCATAACACACTATATGACTTGCATAGAAAACTTGTTAGAACCTAGGTGAGACTTAGACCTATAAAAGGGAAGATTCCACCACTTGTGAATATAAAAAAAATAATGTACACACTAGATACTAATCATGAACAATATGTATCATTTAATTCATTAGTCCAATGGGTTCATTAAATAAAAAATTAGGTAGAGTTTACTCATACTCAAGTGATGGATACAAATCAAGGCCTTAAGGCCTAAATATATAGTAGAATGAAGAGAGAAAGAGAGGGTAAAAGGTAATGGAGTTATATATTATAGGTCATAAATGACCATAATCCACTCATAAATTAGTTTATTTAGCTATAACAATCTTGTTTCAACTCTCTCCATGTGTTGATGCTCTTAAATGACCATTTAGGAATTGAAGTGGGGTAGTGGAGGGTTTAACTGACCTATTGGATTACTTTTAAATCATTACCACACCTAATTAGGGGTTATTTACTTCACTATATGTTAGTTACAAAGTGGAATTAAGGTGTAGCCTCCATGAGGCATTTGAGTAGCTGATTAGTCCTCTCATGCATATTAATTAGATTTAAAACTACCTCTATCCCTTCATAATGGATTTTATGAGTTAATATACTTCCTTGAGAACCATTTTCATGGTGAAATAAATATGTAATAACTCATTCAAAAGTCCCTCTATGCGATTCTCTGACTTCTTTATTAACCAAGTATGCCAAATAGGTAACTAGGACTAGTTATTAGATTGTTGGCTGATTAAGTCGCCATGAAACCTATATGAGACCTTAGGAACCTATGAATAGGTTATTATAAATTTTAGATAAACATCTTACATCATGTCATAATCATTTTTGAGTAGCTCACACTTGTAAACTTTCCAAAGTAGGTGATCAAGTCACCTTCTCTTTCACATCTATAGACTAGATATTTGGAGGAGGCATACAAAGGCATTTTAGGCATATTTTTAGACATATAATGGCTTGAGAAGATAAAAAAAGTCCAAAACCTTCAAATATAATGATTTAAAACTTTATAAATATATCTAAACCCTAAAAATATCACAAAACCCTAAAAAGTACTCTTTTATGATAATTATATATAGTGTCCATATAGACCAGTATTATGGGCAGGGTCTCCTCTAAGTTTTCTTTATGGTTCAATTGTTTTTAGGCTCATTTAGGATATTTTGGGTGAGATTATCTCCATTTTATTTAGGTTGGGTATATACTGGGGTTTAAGTAGGGTTTTCAAGGTCTGCCATCTTAGTGATCATTCATAAATATTAGACCTTCAATACCAAACTTATGGTCATGGATGTTTAGTCTATAAACCCCCTAAAAGTATTAAAAATATTTAGTTCCCATGAAACTTGTGTGTGGAGATACAAGTAGAATATTTTGGACTTTAAGCTCTTTGACATGCAATCTATTTAGGCTATAGTCTTGCCATTCATTTGTAGAGTTAGGCCCATTAAACTAACTCCATCTTCCATGGATATTAATTACATATGGGTGCAAAAATTACCCTAATATGTTTTGCATTGAGTCCTTCTTTAATGGAAGATATAAACATTTGAAATGATGGATCGAAGTGACTAATAAGGGTTGTGTAACTAAAGGAGGGTCTTTAGGACCATATGATCATTTTTTTGAATTTATATATTTGAAACCATTTTATTATACCTTGGATCATCATATTACAAATTATCATGATGTTATTTATATTTATGAGAGTTAGAGTGTATCTCAAATGTGATGGTGGATCTTAAGGCCTAAAATATGGCTTTAGGCCTAATAGGTATCAAATAAGTCTCATGTCTCTGAGGCATCTATAGGTGGTTAGGGGTTTCTAAAAAAATCATCATGTCACCTTTATTACATATTTATTTCATTTTTTATCACCTTCAAGTGCTTAACTCCAACTTTGTTCCCCTTTCTCATAAGACTGCCTATAGGTATGCCTGCTAGCCTGGGTGCTTGGTAGTGGCATGGGGTCTGAGTAGGATCTTAATCTCTTCATTAAAGAGATGGTGGAGTTTAAGACTAATATAAAAAACTTACAATATTACCCATACCCTCATGGCCAATTTCTCCTTCAAATCTATTCTTGTATATCCTCATCTCCCTTACCTAGGTTTTACATGTAGTTAAGTTTGTGTAACCCTTGGGTCTGAGTTCAGTGCTATATCCCATCTAAATTGAGTCTCTCATTATCATGGAACATTATTATTTCTCTCTCACTCTTCTTAATATTTATTCAGACATATATCATTCCTTATAAATGTATGGATACCTTAATTCATATACATAAGCTTATTTAAGCTTTTTGGGGCTTAATAGGCCTTTTTTTCCTTAGGGGATAAATCAATCCAATAGATAAAATGAGAGTCATTATTAAAAAAATACATCCTTGATTACATTTCTATAAATATTTAATTACATACAAGGTTCAAACTTTATTTCTTTGATGTTTCCAACATATAGGTGGTAACTAGGGCCTTGATTGTATGTGCCTACTTATGCCTAAATAGGCCTAATTAATCCATATATGCCATATACACCTATAAAATGGGATAAATAATAATTATATGATTATGAGTCCTTAATAAAAACAATTTACATCCTATTTACTTGCACTTTTAGCCCTATATAGGGTTTCTTGGTTTGGTTTTCTCATGTGACCCTACTTGACTGCACCTTGACTATGTTAGCTTGTTGAAGGGTGATCTCTTATATGGAATTACATTTCCTCACTAATAAAATATTATTATATTTCATATGAAATATTTTGTCTAAAACATCCATTTAATTTTAAAGGCTTCTTAGAGTAGGACTATGTTCAGCTTGCTTTCTACCTTTGGTGGAGACTCTAGGCCATTGATTATGGGTAGCTTTCTTAAGGTGTGACTAACATTTCATAGATAATAGTCATGTTTATGACATATTATTTCCATTAATTTATCTTTTAATACTCATAATTTCATTACTCTTAACCCTACAATCATAGCCTTACTCCTACTAGAATCTTGATTGAACCTACTTAAGAAAGTTTGATGAATTAGTCTTTGGTCTGGACCTTGATTGATCCATCTCATAACTCATATGGGTATTCATAAATACTAAATTATCCTCAATATTCACCCAATGAGTGATAAAATTCCTTACTCAACCTACCTAAGAATGCTTGTCATGACTGTGATAGTCTGTCTGACTGTATGTGACCATTGAGAAGGTCAGTATGATGTTCATTGTTTCTCTTAGGTGATCCTAACATGTAGGTTGCATATTAATATTATTATTGACCTCTTGAATATTATTTAAAACCTATTAAACATAATCATTTCTCCCATTTCACCACTATAACTCAGTGTATCCACCTTGAGCTCTTTGACTATTCTTGCCTTCTCTTTGAGTGAGTCTAGTGTGTGGTTCTTGATGGGACTTGTTTTCACCTATTCAAATCATATCCCATTACTATTAATATTTCCTAGTATTAATAAATTTTATTTAATTCCTTCAACATCCCTTTAATATAATTCCCTAATTAACACCACATCTTTTGGTTTACACAAAGGCCTGATATGACTATGGGAGGTCTACCTTTGCATAGTGGTCTGAGAGTGAGGATGGTTAGTGTGTAGGGAAAATGATGAATATAAGAACAATAATATATATCATGGATTAAATATGAGCCTATGTGTATGCCTATTATAAAAATTTAACACCTTCTATAATTACCATATCTTCATTTACAAAGGAGATCAATCAACATCCAAGACAGTCAACTTAAAGTGTGATTTTAAGGGATCTTTTTCTTGATGACATGACTTGGCTGAGTATGTAAAGTAGAATAGGTTTAAAATGGTCTTAATGGATCATTACATGATTAAAAACATCTATTTATTCCATATTTATTCCCTAAATGCTTTGTAACATAGGTAAACTTGTTTGTAGTCTAAAAAATGAAGAAAACATGAATTTTAGCTTGATCTCACATCCCACACATGTGAAACAAGGGTGGATGAGTATGGATATGGTTTATTTGGACTTTAATAACACACACAAATTTTTATATTTTATAAAATCCTCAAGAATGTATCAAAACAATTACATTTCTAGCCCTTGCATAGATGAATAAGCTCACTCAAGTGCCCAAGTTGTTAACATTTATTTATAAATATTAGGCCATGAACCTATATATAAATTAAATGGATAATAAGGTCAAGATACATCCTTTATCTCCATAAAACCTCACACATTTATATTATTTCTCTTGCATAGAATGAATGAAAACCTAAAAGTCTACCTAGACTACCAAGGAACTTGGTGGAGAGAGAGAGAGGAATGGGTTTGACCTATTAATTCATATTTTAGACCTAAAAATTCTCCCAAACATATGGAATCAACTCACATATAATACCTTAAACCATATGTATATATTGACCATATAAGTTTGTACAACCTACACAAAATACTTAAAAATACCTCTTTTCTTGCATTTTCTCTATTTTTAAAGCCTTAAATCACCATTAGAGGATAGAGGGAGGGAAAAAATGAGTCAAGTGATATTTAAAATTGAGTTTTATAGTAGGAGGAGTTGAAAGGATGTATATTTTGGCATGTGTGGGGACCATTTGGCTAGTGGGGAGTAGAAATGGGTCTTAAAAGGACATTTTATCATGTGAAATTCCTAGTGGTGACTATAAAACGAGGATGGAACATTTTAATACCATTATGAAGATATTAAAAAATTGAAATATAAACTTTTATAAATATTTTAAAAGGCATATAGACTCATATAAGGAATTTGAGGGGTATTTGATGGCTTTTAAGGGTGAATTGAGGTGCAAATTGGGCTTGGATGAGTATATTATGAATAATGACCTTAAACAATTTTTTTTACCTCATTTCATGACCTCAATCAAGGTTTAAACACCCTTACACCCCATTGGAAAATCTCTCCCTCCTTGAAATGGCTTAGATAAGCCTAAAACCATAATAAATAGAAACCTTAAACTTTCCAAAACTACCTTAACTTTGTCAAAAGATCCTTAATTTTATCAAACAATGTTTAAACCACCCTCAAGGCTTGAGAAGGACCATGCCAACTTTCCTACTCACTCCATGATCACTATGACCATTATCACATCATTAAATAGACTTAAGGTAGTCATGACATAATGGATTTACAAGTAGGCTTAAACACATAACACAACACCATTGAAAGGATTAAACAGGTCTAAAATAAGTCCAACGAAGACATCATCATTCAGGACGATCACCATGTGTAAGCTTAGGTGGGTGTCATGAAAGGTTTTTGGTTATAGGGGTTAGCATTTGGCCTGGGAGGCCAAATTACCAATAGTAATATAAAAACAAATGTGTTAATGGAATCCATCTAATATCTACCATATATTTACTAATGAGAAGTTTTAGACTACTCTATCATATATCATTATACCTAATTATAAATAGGTATACTATGCAATTTTAGAGGCTATTTTAATTATGTGGGTTCATATTCATCTTATTTCACCTTAAATCCCTATCTCTAATTGTAATAGTTGATTTTACTATAAAAATGGGTTAAAAGATATGGATTCATCTAAACTTGAACACCCCCTACAAGTGAAATAACATTGCCTACATTACAAAAAATTACAAAGGGCTCAAACCACACATAATTCTCTCACCCAAATATGTGTGTGCTCAATTATTGATATATTAATATGTAGTGAAACCTTATATGACATTCAACTTGATAACTTGTTAATTTTACCTTGAAATAGTATTCATACTTAGTTTGATGGTTATGCCTTTGAGTAATTTTATAATTTGGATGATTTAGGGAAGTGCCTCAAGGATGTGCATATGTATTTTATAGTTTAATAGATTCTTACTAAATTAATTATATATATAAATAATCTTAGGATTTATATGTCTAAATAGCTTATTCTTATGGTAATTTCCATTTTAACTAACATGCAAAATGTCTAGGCCAACAAAAAAGGATGATATTGAATTTTGGGAAATAATCAAAAGAGTACAAATGAGTCTAGCCAATAAAAATATCTCCAATAACTAGATCCATTTGAATTTTATTAAATCCATTTAGGAAGTGGGAAACAATGATCTAGAGAACAATGAAAATCTACTTAGGATAATGCATTATTAAGCATAGATTGTGGAGATTTTGTATGTGTATGATAACAAATCAAGAAGTATGAGCCCATAAATAAGTAAATGGCTAGGAGGGAATGTTATCAAGAGTAAATTATGTATACATAGGGCATGGATGTTAAGTATTGGTAAAAAATGGTATTGTCAAGTGTCTAGTACAAAATTTATGTGTCAAAAATTTCCACACTTTTATTATAGTATTTATAATTTTTTTGAGTAAATGGATGAAGTGAGAAATTTGGTACCTAAGTGTAACCACAATGGGTTTGTTTATATTGATATGAGTATTGAGATTACTCCATGAAACCTTGAAATGAAACATAAAATTATCAATTCCCACTTATGATAAAAAAATTCTGAAGTAAACATTGAACATATTTTAAATTGAAAAAATAAGGAACAAATACATCTTTAGGTACATGAACCAAGTTACCATATATAGGTAGTGGAGAATGGGGTGATTATGCCCCAAAGAGATGTTATTGTTAAAACCATGGGTTGGGAAAAATATTTCCCAACCCTCATTGGATATGGATAAGTTATTTTCAGTTAAGTCCTATAGAAACTCAAAAACACTAATTATATTTTTCTAAGAATGGGACCGAAAAAAAGTTTTAATAAAATTTAGTAAACATGAGTATGATTGAGTACATGATTAATTATGAGTAATTTTGAATAATCCACTACATATATATTGTATATTCAATATAAGTATACTTGAGTCCAATGGAATAAGTTTGAGAAATTAGAATGACATAATATGTCACTTTGTTGTACCCAAATTCAAATACATATAAAATTTGAGATACCCCTAATTTAATTTTATTTCAATTGATCAAAATTAGTGTATTAAAATGTTGCAAGTAAATTTATTTAGTTTATGGATGTGAGTGTACTAAAATAAACTAAGATTTTTTGAAAACATAATAAATAGATTCAGGTTTCAAGAACTAAGAATATTTTGATGTTTATTTAAGTCATGTCAAAATTTGGAATCCTACTTTACATCTTAGTGGATTATGAGGCTATACATTGCATATATGTAGGAAATTTAACTTATTGACATATTTAACCTACATTGCACCTATTAGAAACTTGACACTTGCCAAACATTTTAGTAGATTTTGAAGTTTACATTACACCTGTCAAAATCCTGAATCTTTTTTTAGCCCTATTAAATATTGACATCTGCTTAGCAAAAATAAAAAATATGATACCTTATCAACACATAATTAGATACTAATCCATGAAAAACACCTTAAACTTAAGATGTTAATAGATTAACTACCAATGCATGTGAAGTTTTTAGCATTCCCCATAACCATTTTACTTTTCCATTTCATTTTATTTAGTTTCATTTGCTCCTCTATTTAAACAAATCAAATCTTAGTTTTTGCTTGTGTCCCCTCATTTCCATTTCATCACATTTTTTGTATTGCAGACAATTTTTAAATTTACTTTCATCTATTTATTGCATCTTTCTATTTCTCACCACTTGCTCACCAAAAATTCTAGTGTTTTATCTTCATAGGCTTTTAACATCCTCTTGGGCACATTATTAGGGTTCTAATTCTAGTAAATAAATTTTTAGAGTTCCAAACCTACCAAACACTTCAATGAAATTTAAATCATACAAATCACCTTAGCATATTCTTGATGATTTCAAAATAATTTATTGGAATCTGAAGCTTGATAAACACCTTTTTAGATCTAGATGGTTACATAAGCACTCATTGGATTCCCTCCCTCAAAATTTCACCTTGTAAGAGTTTTAAGTCTATAAAAAACCATTGAAACTATGATATTTGTAAAAAAATTTAGTATATTATTCCTATCTAGAGAACAACCTCTAGATTCTACCTACTTACTAAATGAATGTTTGTTCCACCAAAGCTTCACATGTTATAAACCCTAAAGAATAAAAGTGATATGAAGTATTAGTTTCAAGGGGTCATTTCCCCATCCAATTTGAAATGAAACATTGAAAAAATCATGGACATTGATCTAGGGCATGCCAAATTGATATAGTTTTGGCCAAGAGTTAATGCCATCCTAAAGTGAGATTAGATTTAGAGTATACATAATAATGGTCTTCCTTAATATGAAACCTTCCCAACATTAGTACAATGTTTAGAGCTAGTATTGACCTTGGAAAGTTACTATGATAAAGATAAAAGAGAGGTTATAAATTCTAAAGATGAATTTTTTATTCACCTTAGTGAAGAACATATTAAATATATGATAAAGATACCTAATCATGAGTCATTTGTAAAACTCACTCTTAAAATTACTCAACAATTTCAGGGCACCAACAAAACTTCCTGCTCTAAAATGATAAAAACAAATCTTGGATTTTAAAGTCAAGAGGTTCCTCAAGGTTACCTCAGACTGCCACCCATATTGAATTCAAAATGGAAATCAATTATATCATCATGCTCCTAAATAGGGTTGTTAGAAACCCTACTCCTAGACATTTCTAAGGATAGATGTATAGGTACATTTGGATTATTCACAAGAAAAATAAATATATCAATTGGTATAAGATTATCGATGATTCCATCCATAATTAATTATCTAAAGTGCACACAATAGGCTAATTATACATGACCTCTTATCTTGTCTATGTAGTTGATTGTAAAAGGTTCTATTATGGGTTGAATACAACTGGGTAGATGAATTCATCTAAAATATATGATTTATAATCTCAACTCATATTAGGAAATATTTCACACCATTTATATAGATTCAATGATTCTTTAATACAATATTTAATTCAAATGTTTGAACATGATATGTATAATGTCAAGTTTTTAGTTGTCGTCACTACTAAAATTTCAATATGGGAGGTTAGTTGATATAGTTCCCCAATTTTTCATATATTAGGATATGTGGATTTTAAAATGATCCTTACATGCTTCTAAAATGTGTTGATGATAAATGGGAACTAATGAAGATAGTGCATCAAATTTTAGAAACTCAAAAATTCATGTCCAATAAACATAAGACAAGTATACATTTTCTATTCATAATTGAGAGGTACACTTGTGCTTCACTAGCCAATGTAAAATTTATTGATGCAAAAATTACTAGATTCACTATTTGGACCTTTCATAATAGGCCCTATTTTAATGCTAGAGTAATATTTGAAAATTCCCTCATCTCTACATACTAATATGTCCCCTACTTTTAAGATATTTGGATTAATGTGATGATGATAAATAAGTTAAGCTTTGATATTATTCTATTTTTTATTAGAACATGTCATTGAGTATAAAATTTCATATAGTATATAAGTGTTTAAAGTTGATCAATATACCATAGATCAAATACATTGGGAACACTAAATTCAATTGAATCTTTTACATTGAATTGATTAGAGACAAGCTGAGTCAACATATCTAGAAGACAAAACTCAAGTGGTGATAAATAAAATGATACATTGGATTAAGATCAAAATAATTAATGTTAAAAATATTGGTTTCCCTTGACCATTAATAAATATTGATATAATTTATCTTCATCCTCAATAATTAAAAAAAGGAAAATTAGTTGAAATTCATTATTACAGTAAGGATAAAAGTCATATCTTAATTAAATAATTAAAATATAAAGATGATGTCACCCTAGGATCAAGTTAACCCATAGAACTAATTAAACATAAGTTTAAAACATAATATGAAGGAACTATAAATACTATATGAATCTTTGGTGCTCTGAGAACTCCACCTCTAAATGTTGTTCACTCTCAAAGATTGAATATGAATACAACCTAACAATTCATATCCATAGATACTCATTTGATAATTACCATATATGTTTACCCTAAGGTAGGTAGTATATATCCTTAGCTATATCCTAAGTTAGACAATCCAATAATCCTACCTTCACCTAAAGATATGATTACACCTCTTATTTATATTCTTAAAGCTAAATTAAAATCACCTAGAGAAGATCAAAGTAATGTTTTGCTTCCATTCACTCAAGCATTTCTAATCTCTCCACATCCTTATAATACTCAAGTTTAGGTAGAACATGAATCTTCAAAATAGGTACCCAGTATAAAGATTCTAGATTGGTTAGATGAGGTATTAAATAAGAGAAATAAAATATTCCAAATAGGATAATTTTAGTGCACTTATCATTTATTCTCATCATGCACCAAATAATCCTAAAAATATGCCTCAAATATTGATAAATGGACAAGGGGAATAATATGTTGAAGTAGAGGTTCCTCCTCCTAACAAAACCAAAGAAGAATTCAATGTTGTATATTATCAAATATCAAAGATGCATATTGGATAAATCATATCACCCTTCCTTTCATTATATGTTCCCTCATCGATTTATTAGCCTTCCTTTACATTTGTTACTTTTTAAACTTTTGTGCATGCATGTGAATGTGTACATTGGCCCTTATTATTTGTATTCTAAAACTTATATATCTATATTATTATTTATAACTTTATTTTTTTTATTATGGTACTATGTATATTTATGTTGTTTTGAATTTAAGTTTGAATAAATAGTTAACTTGGTTTTGAATAAGGATGACATGTAGGCTCTAATCCTCTTTTGTTGTGTTCTCTAATATTTAATTGCAAAATATTTAGTGTTAGTAGCATTTATTTGGGTTTCATGAAGGGGGGATATTATAATATAATTACAAATATTTATAAATATTTCAATATCATATTTAATTATTTTTTACAATTAGTTTTATTTAAATATTTTAAATGGTTATTGGTTGTGATGAAGAGCATATTTGTATCATATGACTTAATAGTTGTTTTATGGAATAATGGATTGTAAATAAATGCAAGCATAGTTATATAATCAATTAAATATTACTACCATGAACTTCATGATCCTTTATATTTAGCTTTAATAAATATATTTTAGATATTTCAACACTTGATCCAAGGCATGAGAATAAATAAAGGCTAAATAAAAAGTTGATCTAGTCAAAAGGATATATTTTCAACTTGTTAATAAATTATCCCAACCATAAGCATGTTATCTTATAATATATATTCGAACTAAAAGGGAAACTAAAAAAATGAATAAAAATCCCCCTACCATGTGCCCCTAAGTAAAAAGGTTGTCCCCTTCTAAAAATCTAATGCACACGTGGGAAATGAAACCATAAATATGAGTGTACAAGTTGGTTGAGAGGAGGTAGGAGGAAATGTAGGATGTTTTATTTTTAAGAAATAAATAAAGGAGAAAAAAATGAGGTTCATAATTATTGCATGAGAGGATGCATTGGAGAGGAGGGGAAACTTATTGGTGGTAAGATGCTTCCTTTCATTGAGACAACACATTTAAACCACAAAAAATGGAATCAGGTTTGAGGAAATGTTCTTCATTCCCCCTACTCTCATTAAGTTCATATTTATATTTTTATGAGAAAATATCTTAATTTTTAATAGCATGGGTTGGGAGTATATTGACAAATTTCATATCCTAAAAAAATGGTTTTTAAGTGCGTCATAATTAGACATAATTTTAGCATACCTATCTTGAATCCTTTTCATTATAGACACAAGATCTTCAATATCACTCTACATGTACATGTATTTCTATATATTGGATTTCCATTTTAAAAATAATACAAGTCTACTAAAAACTATAGAATGGAACATTAAGAATATGACGAGAGATGTAAATAAAGGTATAACGAATTTCTCTAAAGTTTGTAAAGAGATTTTGTTCTAAATTGTCTAGAATAAAATATGATTATCCCATATGGAACTCGAGTTTTGAAATTTATAGTGAATAAAAAGGAAATAAAATTTGGACTATAAATTAGGCTATAAGACTTTGAAGAAAACACATATGGGACTAGGATTAAGTAGGCATGCAAAATTTGGACATAGAAACCATTTTTATGGTACTAGGATTAACTAGGGATACAAAATTTGGACATAGAAAACATTTTTATGTTTTAAGTTATTTTTTACCCATGGAAATGATGGAAATATTTTTAAAAAAATCAAATAAAAAAAATTGACACTATTTTCAAGTTTAAAATGACTAAAACATCTAAACACATAATAAAATTTAGCCCTACATTATAACTCAATATACTATTTACTTCAACTCTTAGTGTCATTTTAATGTCTATAATAAATATAAAATATATTAATTTATTAATTTTGTGCAATAGGTTTTACCGCTGACCATATAATTTCATGGTCAACCTTGCTTATCTAGTAAAATATTCATGTTTTTTATCTATTCAATGTGCTTTAAAAGTTAATATGGTTAACATTTTAAGAATGAAACATTAAAGAGAAAATGTATACATGTCGTTTGGTGGTTGGGGCATTTGAATAATGTAAATCCACACCAAAATACCAAATGAGGGTGCTTGGTAAGGCAATTTTTTTATTTAATAAGGTAAAACTAAGTTTTATGGGGACCCAAAACCATAAAAAGTGAGATAAAGAGTTATAACCAGGCCCCGAATATCTGACCAAGAAAAAGAGAAAGTTTAACAGTAAAAAATGAGAATAGAAATAGAAAAATCATGTTAATTAGGGGGACCCTTCTAGGTGTCCTCCATAGCAGAATTATCTTTTGTTGGGATACTAGACTTATCTTTTGAGGCTTTTGCTCTGGTATAATTCCTAAGACCCTCAACTTGTTCACCAAGGAAAATCATCCTTGGGTGCTTCCTACCTTTCACTAAAGGGAAGGGATGCTTTGGGGGGACCCCCCTAGGGGACCCTAGGGGGTAGATTTAAGAATCTTAGGGGATTTGAAGATCAAGGAAAGGGTAGGGGGTTGGGTAAATTACACCAACATTTGTACCATGGCCTCTACTACCTGGTGGAGCTCATTCTAATCCATAATCAGTTTAGCCAGACCAAAATCCACCTGTTAGACATTTAAATTGAAGTTTTCCATAATTTATTTATTTTTCTCATGCTCCACTATTATAAAGTCCTTACCCTTTTGATCAAATGTGGAAGGAGTACTAAGATTAATGGGTTTGGATTTAGGAATGAACAAATTTTTTAGGGGAAGTCATCATGAGGGGATTTGGACAAACTATTATGATGGGAGGGTTCATAGGTAGGGGGGATCTCATAGAAGGATCCTCCTCTAGAGGGTCCTCCTTAGAGGATGATCTTTCTAGAAGGATTTTTTTACCAAGTAAGGTTCGACTATGTTTCACCAATAGAAAGATGAGGCTTTGGTGCAAGAATAGGTTATCATCATTTACCTGGTGAAGGAGGACTATGCTTTCTAAGTATTTCAAGAGAAAATAGGGAAGGTTAATCTTAAAAATGATGAAATGATTGAGAAACATGAAATGGTGAAAGAAAATCAAGGTTTACTTACCTTTCAAGGTTATTTTTTATTTATTACTAGTATTAGATTAAAAATTAATAACTTCATTTATTTATTTTAGATCAACATAGTTGGGTATATTTTAGTAAACAAAATTTAATATTCCAACTTC